>WELB01000200.1:56603-67676 GCA_009602725.1 Spirogloea muscicola
GCGCCCGCCCGCCGCGCCGCGCTCTCGGCGCAGCTCCCGCCGGGCAGCGACCTCCACGGCGCCCCCGAGCTGCAGCGCGGCCGGCTGCTGAGCGAGCTGTGCTCGTGGGGCATCGGCGGCCCCGCCAAGCTCCTCGCCGAGGTCCGCGACCACGCCCAGATGGCCCGCACCCTCAGGTCGGCCGGCCCTCTGGCTGCTCGCCGTGCAGGCCGGCAGCCCGCCCTTGTGCCCCCCACCGAGCACTCCCCCCGGCAGCTCCAGCTGATGAGCTTGCGGCTTCTGCGTCACCACCTGCCTCACCCCTGCCTCCCGCTCCGCCTCGCTCTGGCCTCCTCGCTGCTCCACCGCAGGTACTGCCAGCGGCACTCCATCCCCTACTGCATAGTCGGCAAGGGCTCCAACTGCCTCTTTGACGACCGCGGCTACGACGGGTGCATCATCCTCAACCGCATCGACTTCCTCGAGCACGACGGCCAAGGCCTGTACCGGGCTGGCGGAGGGCACCCCTTCAACCAGCTGGGCGTCACTGCCTCCCGCAACGGGTTCACGGGGCTGGAGTTTGCGTGCGGCATCCCTGGCACGGTCGGCGGAGCAGTCTTCATGAATGCCGGAGCCAATGGGCAGGTGCAGCCCTGACGCAGCAGGCTGCTGCCTGGCGCGCTCCACGATAGCTCCCCCTGCAAGCACGTGACAACGACACTCCTGGTTACTGGCAGGAGACTAGCGACGTCCTGAGGTCTGTGGAGGTGGTCACGCCAGAAGGCGAGCAGAGAGTGCTCCACAGGGAAGAAGGAGAGCTGCCCTACGCTTACAGGTCGTCGCCCTTCCAACACGAGCACAAACAAGTGGCAATTGTTGCTGCCACGTTTGGTCTGAGTCCTTGCTCAGAAGCTCGTGCTCGTCAGCACGAGTACATGACCAGGTAAGCTTCACCAGCTAGCCCACCTTGCCACCTCGCTCAAGCATATGCTTTCCAACCCTAGCTTCAACAGCAGCATACTGAGAGCAAGAACGCTGCGGGGGCGGGGCGGGCCAGGAAACAAGAGCAGTGCTTTGCCAAATTGTGCACTGCTTAAGCATCGCTTACATGCCCATCCTTGACACTAGAGAGAGCTGAGCCCGACTCATCGTGTGCTCATGAGAGCAGTGCTTTGCTGGAGTGTGCAACGCCTTTCAGCATTGCTTCCTTGCCTTGTTTCGCCAACTGAGAGAGCCCAAGTCGCTTCATGTGCTTCCGTGAGTTGGCACTGTTGACTCGCCGTTGTCCCTGCTGGTGACCTCTGGTGATATGCCCAGGCGGAGACAGACGCAACCAATTTCGGAGCGCACTGCTGGATGTGTATTCAGGAACCCACAGGTGGGGGGACTTTCGGCTGGAGCCATGATAGATACACTTGGCCTCAAGGGCTACTCAGTGGGGGGTGCCAAGGTCTCCCAGTTGCATGCGAATTTCCTAGTCAACCAGGGTAACTCCAGAGCTATGGATATGAAGGGCCTGATAGATGCTATCAAGGCTCAGGTACAAGCTGCATATGGCATTGAGTTACAGGAGGAAGTGAGGCACATACCATATAGGTAGCAGGGAGTAGCTAGCTGCTGAGGTGCCACTCTTCCATTAGGAGGTTGGCAGATTCAGCCAACAGGCACTACAGAAATTGACTGTGCCCTGCGCTTGCCAACCTTGACATCACTCTTTCGTCACCAGATGCAAAGCAGGCATCCACTGCCCGTTAAAGCACAGGCGCCCTCCCTGCTATTCCAGGCACCCACTGCCCGTTCAAGCAATCGCAGCCGACCCTGTAAATCCATCATGCCTTCCTGTCACGCTTTAAGCTGCTGTCAAGCTCTCCTACTGTCTCCCTGTGTGAGGAATAACAAGCTGACCATGTGACAATTGATTTTCTATCTAAGACCTGCTTGTTGCATTCTTGATGTACTTCAGCAGTGCATACTGTCTTTCTCCCTCTGCCAGCATTTATGAGCACAGAATGCGATTTTCTACCAGCTTCACAGGGAGTATGCTAAGCAGGTTTTAGCCAGTGGCATCCGTGGCCTGTGTGGTGAGCTATCAATGTCTCCGTGCAGCAATCAAGTGGCAAGCATTACTGAAGTCAACTATTTCAGTCAGGAAAGACAGAAGTCATGTCATGGGTAGTGCAGGACAAGTGCAACAGACTTATCAATTTCCATTCTTGCGTAGCGCCTGAGTGACCAGTATCACGTGAAGAAGTGGCTTAGAAGTGGGAGGCAGAAGAAGATTCGAAGGGGACCAGTGGCAGTGGTCGACATCAAAAGGTTGACAGATACATGTGGGCAAAAATGGGTCCGAACTGCAGACACTAGAGTCAGGAGGAACATTAGTGGTTGGACTCAGCAGTCATACTAAGAGCCGGCTGGCTTTCACAACCAGGGCAGTTGTGCAAGCTTTCATGGATATAGGCATCACAATCGAAGCAGAAATGCTTCTTACATCTCGGGCAGGCCAGCCGTACTCCTCCAGAATTTCCTGCTGCGAGCGGACAACAAGTAAAATAACGAATGAAGTCCTACTCAAAGAGAGTTATACAGAGAACGTCTGACTGCTGGGCGAGAGCAGGGCACTCAACTGTACAGAGGGAGGAGCTGGTGGCACCCAAAGCATGACTGTGGCTGGTCAGGTACTTGGGAAGGTAGCAGGCTCTGGGGAGTAACCGACACTTCCTCGTAAGGAGGCACTGGAAACAGATGATGGTAAGACCTTGCAAGGTGTGGTGATGACACTAATGTGAGGCCACACACTGGGCACTCGGTGGGCAGCTCGCAAACTCGCACCCTGCCAGAGTCCAAGCATTTCTGAGTCAGCAAGTCACCAAGGTCCAAAGAGAGGACTGCAGGTCTGCAGCTGCGTAATGTCCTCACCTGCAGCGAGGGCAAGTATAGCCACCGCCAAGACGAAGAATGGAGTGGCAGGCGCACAAGGCGGCAGACCCTTCAGGTGCACGCTGAGGGAAGCCCATACGGACCAGGGATGCAACCGCCGCTTCAGCCAGCGTAGGAGGGGGGGGTGCATGCTCTAGTACCAGCTCCTGCAGATGGCTCTGGTACAACAGCATGGAGATTGTCATCCAGGACCCATTAGCTTGCTCTCATCAGATCTGTTGGTCATTCTGACTGGCCCCGAGTAGCTAAGCGTCAGGGCTTATCAGAGAAACTGTCACAAGGGCGTGTCTGCAATTTGAGAGATGCTGCAGACCTCGGACATGGCGACGGAGTACCTCCCTCCTGTCTTTTCGCATAACACTTTGCAGATATAGAGCTCCGCTGACAAGCCCACGACCGAGCACCGGATGCGGGACTCTCTGGAACGTCATAAGGCCGTAAGCAGGTCTATCAATGGCTTGGAAACCTGTGCATGCTCAGTGCCAGATCTCGCGAGGTCTTGGCTAAGACTAGGATGGTGTCAACTGTGGCAGTAACAGCTGCAGGGCAGATAGAGAGGCCGCCACATACTTGCATCGTTTTATGGACGCAGTGACGTCGCCAGGGTCGCAGGTGCAGAGTGCAGCATACAGCATGAGAATCTCCCGCTGGCCATAAGATGGTATCTGAGAGAGCGAGTCTCGTGCGAGGTCCAGAGCGTTCTGGAAGACAAGTGACAGACTTGTCAGCAGAAAACCTTGACTTGACAGATCTGCTGTTAGGCCATCGTCTAGCCGAATTGTGCAGCAGGCCAGTAGGAGCCTGCGCAAGGTGACCACGCATGCACTTAGGTGTAGCAGTAGAGCAAGCGAGCTCGGAACCTGGATAGAGGCATCGCCCACACACGTCAGGTTCTTGCGCAGCTCCCGAATGTGGGCCTCCGGGTTGCCGGAGAGCTCCGTCAGGCGCTCTGCTATGCCCTTGCGTAGCACGATAATGCCCACGTGACTGAGAGGGTTCTGGTCAAAGAACTCCCGCACAAAAACCTCCACACTTGCTGCCTCAACAGCCATCCGACTTGGCCGCAGGTCCATCTCCTGCGCAGCCTGCATCTTGCCAGGTCGGTCTCGGCATCAGCATTGCATCAGTGTCATCGCTCGTCATGCGGCAAGATGCAAGAAACGGTGTGACTGCTATGCAGCAGCCGAGGGCCATGCCCATTGAAGCGGTGGCCTCCATGAGCTGCACGATACTCACACGGGAGAGGTCCACGATCAGGTAGAGGTAGCGAATCATGCCACGTCGAATGCGAGCGGCCGGCGCTTCCAGGAAGCGACGGCGCCTTTCACGCTGCTGGGCAGCGACGTTGACCGGTTTGAGCAGGCCAGCCTCATCCTCCTGCAGCAGAGCTCAAGGAGGGAGGTCGACTGTCAGGCAAGTAGCCATATGGAGAGCAGCAGAGGATAGGGTTTAAGTTATGGGCATGTGGCTGCAGAAGAGGGAGGGCCACCCAATGTGTGGCAGCCAGCAAGGGCGTGAGGACCTGCAGAGCCTCCCAAGAACGGTCGTCAGCGTAGGTCCGCTGCCACGCTTCCAGATCACGCTCGGCCTCCTCCGCCTCGACATCACCGTCCTCGTCCATGGCCTCTGGCGGAAGGTCGCCATTAGCGTGATTCATAGCGAGACTGGTGAGTCAAAGGGGCGGCCAGGAGGGTGGAGGCTAAGGCCAGGCAGATGGCAGCCAGAAAAGGGTGGCCTCAGGAAGGAGCGAGGGGTGGGTGGGGTCACAGTTGAGGCTCTTTGAGCTCTCTGCATGCCGAGGTCTGCCCGGGGGTTGCCAAAGCCACCAGAGGTGGAGCACGACCGCACAACAGAACCTTAGGCAGAGCGCAGTGGTGCTTCAGCTTCAGATCCTGTGTGCACCAGGATCCTCACGAGGCTTGCATGCTGGAGAGCCCCAGTTTGCCAAGTACAGCATCTCAACTGCCAAGCTGCTCAGTATCCTCCATTGCCACAGTGGGTCACCACGTCAGCTTCCCTGCAGTGCTGCACATGCTGCGCAGAAGAAGCGCTGGTGGAGTTGACTTCACGAGCCTTCTGCTTAGACCTTGCAGGCCTGAGGCGCTTCGACTGCTACGTGTCTGGCTTTCAGAAACTGGAGCGCGAGACAGTCCTGGCACCCCGGAGGCTGCGTCCTCCTCTTCTGCACTCACATTCGTTGGCCACTCCGATGTCAGCTTCGGTTGGGCCACCCGGCTGCAGCACGGAGCCCCACCGTCCAACGACAGCCCCCTAGACTGCCTCTCCACCACCTCGGATGTGCGGATGCGGCACAGGGGGCGAGGCCCACGCCGGAGCTGAGCCTGTGTGCGAGAGCGCGCCCACGGCGCCCCTCCACGTCTTGGCCCGTCTCTTTGGCCTTGAGCTGGTCTGTGGCAATGCGCTGGGCCTTGCCTGCTGCCAGCCAGTTCGCCAGGGAAGTGAGCTTTTCCAAGAGAGAGAAGGCGCGCGGTGCACATGAGATTGAAAGGGAGGCCAATTGTAGGGCTGGCAAAGCCAGCCCAAAAGAAATTGACAAGGGTTCGGAGGGTTCTGACATATAATTCTAGCCTTACACAAATGTCCTGTTGACTGGGAAATTTCGTGTATTTGAAACAAACATAGGCCAATGGCCAAGTACAAAGGCAAGCAAGCACATCTAAATATCTACATAACCTACAGCAGGTTGACCCGCTCAAAATCCACGGGTCAAAACATAAAGGTCGCTAACCGATGCACGAATACTAGATGTCAGGTACGAAGCCCTTCTGTCACCAACTAGAGCTCGCCCAGCTTTCTGATGCAAGGCATTAGCCTGAGCTCGCTGCAAACAGGCCGAAACTCGACGTCGCAAGAACGACAAATATGCAGCTGGCAAGCCCATTTCAGCCGGAAACACATCTGCACGTGTGTAGCCTAGATTGGCAATGGTTTGGAGGAGGGTGTGAAATCGAGGACCCAGACAGCCATAGATGTCGATTGCCGCTGGCAGGACCTGGTCGCATCGAGGGTAGTCGGAGTAGTGCTGCATCTTCCTTTGTTCTGCACTGCCCACTGCGTGACCAGCGATGTGTGTTGACGCTGGACCTTTATACGCCTCAGTGACAACCACGTCGACCAGGGCCCGTGGTCCTCCACCAGGTTGTACGCCACAATGTCAAGTGTGCGGCGATGATGACGTCCCTGTGCGTCCGTGGTGATGGGCATGATGTTGTTGACTTCCACGACCGCACGGTAGCCGGCGTCGCGCATCAAGCCCGCGAGGGCATCGCGAAGGAGGTTGTGGATGCCCACCACTTCTGGTCCAGTGGAACATCTCAGCATGTGAGTGGCGAGCTCAGCACCCTCTGCACGGAAGCCACACTCGCACTGGCGCACCCCAATCAGGCAGTTGGGTGGGAGGCCGAGGAAGAGTTGAAGCGACGTCCGAAAGGCCTCGGAGCTGATGCTGAAGGCGTTGGCGACGGCGTGAGAGGTGATCCAATCCGTGGCACCAGGTGTGGCTAGAGAAGTAAGTCTTGCCAGGCTCCTTGGATTGTTCTCAATCTCTGGCAGCCTCCTCAACCTTCTGCGACGCTCGTCTTCCACTGCCGTAACCAGCCTGGATTGTGCCCCTCTATCAGAAGCTTGGGCGAGGGCGGAGAATGGCGTGAGTGGGGGTTGGAGAGAGGGGAATGCGCCGATGGCTGAGTCGTGGATAAACTGGGTAAGAATGTGCTCGGCCATAGAGCATAGAGCATAGAGAAGAGTGGCTTTCCACTCTTCTCTAAACGTGCCACTTCTTCTCTAAACGAGGGGAGTGGCTCTCCCAGGAACAAGAAGAAGAAGTGGCACTCCCAATGGGGGCAAGGGCTGCGAAAAGAAGAAAGAAAAGCCAGCCCAAAAAGAAACAAGAGCGCCGGAAAGGGCCGGGAAGGCCCGGAAAGGCCCGGAAAGGCTTCCTCTGGCCCCCTTCTCGTTCTTTGTTCATTCTTTTTTGGGCTGGCTTGTCCAGCCCCTATCCTCAATGGGCGAGCCCTTTCTTCTCGTAGCAGCTTTGTTTCTGTTACTTAGCGCTTCCCCTGGCCCCCTTCTCGTACTCTGTTCATTCTTTTTCGGGCTGGTTGTTCCAGCCCCTATTCTCAATGGGCGAGCACTTTCTTCTTCTTTCTTCTGAAAGGTGCTTCCAGCTCGCTCTCCCCCTCTCCTCTCGTCTCTCCCTCTCGTCTCTCCATGTACAGTACAAGCCCCTGCCTTCGGTTGGAAGAGCTGTAAGCTCCACGCTTGCTCCAGCATCCCATCCTCGCACTCCCGACCCTCACTCGCTCGCACTTACCAGAGTCCGCTGGCCTGCAGCCTCCACGGAGGCCGCCCTCTGCGCCAAGCCCCCGTCTGGGGCCACCTGAGCAACGCCTCCTCTCCCGCAGTCCATGCTGCTATGCCAGCATGCCGAGCTGGGCAGCCACTTCCGCATAGCTGCGCGCTGCCTTCTCCTCCTCGGCAGCCGGCCTCGACTGGGCCCCCACCATCCAGCTGCGGGAGGGCTTGCGCCCAAGGCAGGCACCTCCAAATGCTGCTCTCCACACTCTGACCCACCCCGCGGCTGCCCCCTCTCCCCTCTGCCTCCACGCAACTCGCAGCTCCTGCCCCCGGGCGAGCAGGCTGCCCGCAAGCACCTCTGCCCGGCAACCCCTGTCCTTCCTTGCCCCGCAGGCATGCGTGCGCCCGCAAGACGCCAGCTCTTTACCCTGTCCAGGCCGCCACCTCCAGCCAAGCCTGCTGCCATGCCTCCTGTATCCCTGCCGCCCGTCTGCCTGCCAGCAGGCGGCTTCCCAGCGGCCGCTGACTCCGTCGTCACAATCAGTACTGCCGCCCTGTCACTGAGCACGCCAGAGGCTGCTACTGTGAGGACAGTTTCCAAGACCCGGCGATTGTGCCTCCCTGAAGTCGCCATGGGCACACTCGAAGCACCAGTGGCTCCCACTATCACAGTGCTGGTCCCCAAACACAGGCAGCCACGGAGGTCGACCCGTAGGCAAGCGGCAGCTCTTGAGCAAGGTGACACCTTGTCCCGTTCAATCGTGGCAAGAGAACCCCACAAGCGAGCACCGCAGCAGGTGGAGGCAGGTGCCACCAATCAGCAGGTGGATGCAGTCTCCAGGCCACGGACAGCTTCTGCACGACGGAGATCCAAGGCGGCAGCACCTTCCCTTGATGCTTTGGCTGGCAGTGAGCCTCGTGCTGCGGTGCCTGTCACTGCGAAGGTGATTGTGAGCATGTACGGGGAGGCTGCACTTGCTGCCGCCGTCGAACATCTGCGAGCTGCTGATCCCATTTTGGCAACTGCAATGGCTTCGTGTACATTGCCCAAGCAGAGGTGAATTTACCAGGCTGGGCTGCTATGGAACCTGCAATGCCTGTGCTTGTCGACCCCCGCATCATTAGGTCAGACGAGAAAGCGGGACGTACTAAACAAAGTGAAGAGGCTTGCTGGTGCCACCCCAGCTCAGGACGATCATGACTCGTCCACACCAGTCTCAGGTGGTGCCCTCTGACATGAGACTGACAATCAGGGTCTGTGCACCCACAGGGAGTTTACAAGCGCTTTCAGGGCACTCTTGCAAAGCATTGTTTTCCAGCAGCTGGCAAGCTCAGCAGCTTCTGCCATACTGAAGCGCGTCATGGCACTCTGCGGGGTGAGGTTCTGCAGAACATTTCTTTCTCAAATCATTGTAAGGAGATGCTGTCTCGTGCAGCGATCCCTTCAGACCGGAAGGTGGACATCATGGTCACTTATCGGTCCTTACAGAGCATATTCTGCTTTTGGAACCTGAGGCAGTGTTCTCGTTGCGCACGATGTGCAGGAGGAGGAAGCAGCCGTCACTCCAGAAGCAGTGCAGCAGCTCACAATGCCCGAGATGCGCAAGGCTGGGCTATCAGAGCGCAAAGCCTCCTATCTGCAGGACCTTGCCAGCCACTTTGTGGATGGGAAGCTCTCGGATGAGACCATCTTGCTCATGGACGACGATGCGTTGATGGAGTCCCTCACAGCCGTCAAGGTACTGTACATTCAAGCGAGTCAATGAAGGGGAGAGATACTTTGTGGTGGCTGACTCCTATTGCTATATTGACATTTGATCTTGTACATGACATTGTTGCGGTCCTTGCAGGGCATTGGAGCGTGGACAGTGCACATGTTCATGATGTTCTCTTTGCACCGGGCCGATGTCTTGCCAGTTGGGGACCTCGCTGTCCGCAAAGCCTTTCAGCGACTCTACTCCCTCCCTAAGATGCCAGATCCCACTGAGATGGAGACTTTGGCAGAGTGTTGGCGGCCTTACCGATCTGTAGGGGCATTCTATCTCTGGCAGACCGCGGATGTCAGGTCTCCTACATCCAGTACACCACCTTTATCGGGATCTGCTGCTCCTCAGAATGCGATTTTTGAGTTATGAGGCTCTGGCTAGATGCACGCTTACCTGTGTCCATAGTTGATGTCAATGCAGGCTGGCAATGGCTGCCAGAAAGCAGGTTGATGCAGACCTGCTCAGCAGCTGCACTATAGCTCTGCACACCCTTCTTGTTGACGTTGCAGTTACGCATTTGGTGACAGCTTTAAGCGCAGGGTGCACCAGATATATGCTGTCAAAACGTGATACCCACACAGTACTAAGCAGTCGCAGCAATGTGTGCACTCTAGATTAGCATCGTCATCCCACAGAGGCTACTGAAGTGTTTAGCATATGCACTGTGTTGACACCAAATAGTAGCATGACCCAAGGGAGTAGAGGTCAGCAAATGAATATCATGAGTTGCTCTCCATAGATAGCAATGCACCACGAGTATTCGGTGCAGGGTCCTGAATGAAAGTTTTCGCCATGAGTATTCTTCGCCTTAGGAGAAAAAGGAAAGAGATGAAAGAATCAGTCTGAATTGTCACATAGCCTGCACCCCGGTAGAGTGCCTGAGGAGCTCTATCTACTATTCTACAGTGCAAGCAGATCTGCTTGTGTCCCAGGAATGTGGTCATTGTTTCGGCTGCCGCCAACATCTGCTTGCCAAGTCCACGTCTGCAATCAACCAGCATATCCAGGACACTGTAAGAGTGCGTGAGATGCCCCTGGCCCCTGTCTGAGCATGTGCAATGCATCAAGGGCACCCCAACAGGCATCTCCATTATGCATTCAAATTGGGCGAGATAAGGAGGAAGTGGTGAAGGAACCTGCGCAACTCGTGGGCAATCGCCATGTTGCAGAGGTAGGTACAATGAGAAGGGGGGTCTAGAGTCGGGAAAACGGGTCGGGAAGTTGACGAAAAGGAGAGCTCTACTGTGCCAGCTAGCTGGGCTGATGAGGTGCTCCCTCCTCTGTCATCTTGGAGGTAGCCTAGGGGAGCACGAAGTGGAGGTTCTGGTTGCCCTGGGGGTATCAAGTAACCTACGAGAATCACGCCGTGTGGGACAGCGAGCAAACGAGTCTGCAGGTACGACAAGACCTGCAGAGGCCAATGCAACCTGCGTCGGGCACAGCAAAGGCAGCTCACTCGCACTGGACGTGCGAGCCACCAGACTCGCCGAGGGCCTAAAATCAAAGCATGTCTGTCGGCAGTTTACCACGTGGCCGCCATCATAGATGGAGCCAATCAGGGTACCTGAAGGCGGAGGAGAGGCCGGAAGCTGAAGATGCCCATGAGGTCTGAGAAGGAGTCCGTCAGGAGGTCCGCTGCCGGCTGCAGGCTGGCCTTCGACATGGGTCGCACCTGCGTGTGCAGAGTGCCGCGAGGAGTCAGCCCAGGCTGCCATGACGCCCCTGAGACGCCGATGACTCGGCGTGCGCATGCCTCACCGCTGGCCTGCTGAGTGCGCGTGCAGCGCCTGCAGCGCGTGCAGCGGGGGTGGAGGCGGAGCAGGGGGAGCGGGTGCGAAGGCTGCGGGTTCTGCCGGAGAGGAGGCGGCTGTACCACGAGCAAGCCAGCGGCGCTGCGGGACCGGTACTCGAAGCTGCGCACGAGCGAGCCGGCCTGTGCGACGCCATTGGAGCCGCTGCGCGCGGGCGCGCTGTCCGACTCGGCGCTGCCGCCGGACGGGGAAGGGGGCCCGTCCTCGTGCGCGGCGGCGGGCGAGGCCGGCCGCCAGGGCTGCCGCGAGCGGCGGTGGGG
>WELB01000200.1:72259-86140 GCA_009602725.1 Spirogloea muscicola
CAGATACGAAGCCCTTCTGCCACCAACTAGAGCTCGGCCAGCTTTCTGGTGCAAGGCATTAGCCTGAGCACGCTGCAAACAGGCCGAAACACGTCGTCGCAAGAAAGACAGATATGCAGCTGGCAAGCCCAACTCAACCGGAAACACATCTGCACGACGTGTGTAGCCTAGATTGGCAATGTTTTGGAGGAGGGTGTGGAAACGAGGAAAAGGGGGCCTGAGGATGCTATGGTAAAACGAAGAGGGGGATGGGAAGTGGAAGGCGCGCCGCGCGCGCTTGGTGCGGTAGCCATGCCAGCGGAACGGCTCCTCTTACGCGCTGCCCAAAGACTAGATCTGATCTGGGCTGCTCCACAGTAATTATTGAGCACCCAGTGGCCGTTCACTAGAGTCGCTGTAAGCTTTCAGCGCTGCTGGCCCCTTCCGTTTCTCTCAATCCTTGTCTGGGCTGGCCAAATCCAGCCATCGCCCTCTTCTGAAGACGCATTTCTTCTGAAGAGTCTTTTCTCTGATCCGGCTCCAGATGAGCTACTTCTTCTATCCGGCTGTAATTATTCCCAGTTCGCAGCTGCTGAACATGGTTTACTGAACCCATCCTTAGTGACTCCTCCACCCTGTGTGCTATTCGCATGCCCTCTATTCGGGAGCTGTCGTCCTCTTGTGGGCTGGCCTTTGGCCCTTCTGACCTGCTGTTGCTCACTCGTGGGTATTGAGCTTCCGTAGTGTGCTGTTGTGTTTGGTAGAGTAGTCCTTCTTTGGCATCTCTTTTTTTGGTTTTGGACATTGTTCATTCTTTTTGGGCTGGCTTTGCCAGCCCCTCTTCTCTATGGGCGAGCCCTTTCTTTGCAGCCCTTGTGCAATCCATTAGGCTGGCCTCTCACAGCCATCGCCCTACTTTGGAAGAGCGCTTTCCTTCTGCAGCCTTGGCCCCCTTTATGTATTGACCCGTGGTTACTGAGCGGGTCAATCTGCTGTATGGTTATGTAGGTCTTCAGATGTACTTGCCTTTGTACTTGGCCATTTGGCCTTCGTTTCTTTCAAATACACGAAATCCTCCCTTGGAGACTGCGGCTGCTAATATTAGACGAGCTACTTCTTTCATTGCATGTGACCTTATGTAACCCAGATCTTTGCTTCAGGTTATTGCGAGAACAAATTACTGGCGTGGCTGAATTTCCGTCTGACCAGAGTACTGGCTCTGCTCAGAACTCTTCATGTTGCTTAGAATTCTTTTATGTCGTGCGCAAGCGCGAGGTACACGTCTTCCGGCTCCTTGATATCTTGTCCAGGTTATTCGAGCTGGTCTTTTACAGCCCTCGCCCCCTTTGGAAGAGCGTTACCTCCACCTCTTTCAGCCATTGCCTTGCAATCGAGTAATTGTTTTCAGGATTCTTATTTAGTGTATCTTGGAAAGAGACACTTACCATCCAAACGAGAATCTAGGGTTAAATGATATTGAGTGATGGATGGCCTGATTGGCCAGGTACAATGGGAAGCACAAGGACAGATTTACATCATCAAAGGGGCCGCAGGGCTCTGAAAAGCCAGCCCGAGAAGAGCCGTAAGAAGTGGATAAGGTCCAAAAGAAGAGCCCTTCCAGTGCCTTCTCTTTCCTGGGCTGGCCAATCACAGTCATCGCCCTCTCTTGGAAGAGTCTTTCTCTCTTCCAATGCAAGTCAATCACTGTGAGAGAAAGACTCTTCCAGTATAGGGCGATGGCTGTGATCGGCAAGCTCAGGAGAAGAGAAGAAACGAACGCCAAAGGGGCAAAGAAGAATACTATAGCACGCAGCGACCGAAGTGGCCACTGGATGGCCAATATCCCCTGTTGAGCAGCCGCAGGTCGGAGACCAGTCTCCGGGCAGCGGGTCCCTGCCAATAGCCAGAGGCTGCAGCCAAAGTACGCTCAGCACGCAGATGAAGCGGGTGTGCCATTGACCGCTGCAGGGAGACTGAAAGGCGCATGCGATGCCCCTGGGCGAGAGAGCCTGCTGCCTTGAGAACGTCAAGAAACTGCTTTGCGCGCGAGCCGATGCAGCAGCTCGAGCGACCGAGCGCCGAATGCCCCGTGGACCTCGATCGCAAGGGGGTAGAACTCGTCCTTCGGCAGATGATCTGGATACTTGAGCCTCCTTGCCTCCCTTTCATTTCATGCGCTTCGCGCGCCTTCTCTCCTTGCCTCGAGCGGCACTGGCAACTGCATGCCCTACCTTGGATGTAGATACTGTGGGGTTGACTCGATCGAACGCGTCTGTCGTCACCACGTCCGCGAATTAAGCGCGGTCCACCAACTAGTGGAGTAGCCAGCAGGTCGACCCGCCGGGCGTGCGAAAGCCGTCGCCCTTGTGCAGGAGTGTCGTAACGGACGTCTTAGAGGCCAGCCCAAAGGGAAGGGACAGGGTCCGTAGGGGCCGGACAGCTGTGAAGAGCTTGGAAGAGAAGTGCGCATGAGATTGGAAAGGAAGGCCAATCCTAGCCTTACGAATGGTTAGCTAAGGGGGGCACTAATATCCTCGAGTGAGCGCATACATATCGGACAAGCTAAGCCGAGGAGCCAGACCACCACCACGGAAGCCAGTAGCCTGGCCTAATGCACGCCCAGCACGCTGGTGTATCGCGAGTGCCTGGGAGCGCTGCAGACTCAATGATAGCCGCACACTATAGCAGGCTACAATGGCTTGCGGGACGCTAGAATGCCCTCACCCGCCCGACTACGTCGGCGGGCATCGACATGCTGTGTTAGGCGATGGAGGAGGGAAGGTCTTATCGTTCTGTAGCCGCCGTTCATGTCCATGGCGCATAGGAAGAAGCAGTCGCCCCGGGGGTGGTCCTTCTAATGGCGCTCCTTCTTCTTCTCCGCATGATGTGTAGCCCAACCTGGCACAGTCAGTATGGGTGCCCCTGGTTGGAACGCGTCGATGAGAACAATGTCGAGGAGAAGACGAGGCCCACCGCTCCGGGGAGTGGCCACCACATTCAGACGCCTGACGTAAGGCCTGCCACGTTTCTGGGGTACCGGCATGATGCCCGGCATCTCCATGGCCGCATGATGACCTGCCTCGCGCACCAAGCCATTCATAGCATCTCTGAGAAAATTGTGGGAGGCATTACGTTCACTTCCCTCAACACATCGAAGCATGTGAGCTGCCAATGAGATCTCATCCTCCGAACGATGGCCAGATTCACACTGTCGAATGCCCGCCAAACAAAGTGGAGGGAGGCCGAGATGGTGGTGGACGGCCGTCCGGCAGAGGTCGTCGGAGAGCCGGAGGGATTCATAGATCGGCAGAGCGTTGAGCCACTCCGACGCTCGCGGAGAGCTTATCGAGTGTAGGCGAGGGAGCGCACGCTCCTTGAGCAGAGCTTTTAGGTGGCACATGGCTTGCTCATGGGGTGCGCGTGAAAGACGAGCTTGAGCCTTTGGGTCAGAGAAGAAGAAAGGAAGAAAGTGCTCGCCCATTGAGGATAGGGGCTGGAAAAGCAGCCCAAAAAAGAATGAACAAAGCACGAGAAGGGGGCCAGGGAAAGATCAGAAGAAAGTGCTCGCCCACAGAGCAAGGGGGGGCTAGCAAAGCCAGCCCAGAGTGGACAAAGTCCAAAGCCAAAGACCGAAGAAATACACAGCTAGGCATCTAGACAAGAAGACACGACGAAACCACAGGAAGCTCAATACCCGCGGGTGAGCAACATCAGGTCAGAGTAGCTCGAAGCTGGAAAAGAAGCAGAAAGTGCTCGCCCATTGAGGATAGGGGCTGGAAAGATCAGAGCAACTTGCCCACGCCGCAAAATCGACCTTATCTGCCGCAGTGATTAGAACGAGCGGACGAGGTCTCTGCGAACGTCAGAGAGGGTCAAGGAAGAGCTTACCTCGCACTTCTGACTTCTTACTTCTGACAGCCGTCGCCACCGTAAGAAAAATTTCGTGTATTTGAAACAAACGAAGGCCAAATGGCCAAGTACAAAGGCAAGCACATCTAAGACCTACATAACCTACAGCAGAATGACCCGCTCAGTAACCGCGGGTCAAAACATAAAGGTCGCTAATCGATGCCTGAATACTAGATGTCAGATAAGAAGCCCTTCTGCCACCAACCAGAGCTCGCTTTCTGGTGCAAGGCATTAGCCTGGGCACGCTGCAAACAGGCCGAAACTCGTCGTCGCAAGGAAGACAGATGTGCAGCTGGCAAGCACATCTCAGCCGGGAACACATCTGCACGTCATGTGTAGCCTAGATTGGCAATGTTGTGGAGGAGGGTTTGGAAACGCGGACCCAGACAGCCAAAGGTGTCAACTGCAGCTGGCAGGAGCTGATCACACCGGGGGTAGTCGGAGTAGTGCTGTAGCTTTCTCTCCTCTGCAATGCCCACTGCGCGGCCCCAGCGATGTGTGTCGATGCTGGACCTTTATACGCCTCCGTAACAACCACGTCGACCAGGGCCCGTGGTCCTCCACCAATTGGAAGGTTGGAAGGTGCGCGGTGCGCATGAGATTGAGAGAAGTGGCACTCCCAATGGGGGCAAGGGCTGCGAAAAGCCACCCCAAAAAGAATTGACAAAGGTTCGAAGGGGCCGAAAAAGCGTGGAGCAGCTACAAAGGGGACTGAAGAGGCTATGGTAGAGCAGGGGGAGGATGGATCACTCAGTAGTGACGAGTGAGGAGCCTCAGATGCGACAGACTAGCTGCCGGAAAAGTATCCCCCTGTCGAAAGCCGGAGGCCGCACCGAGAGCACGGCCAGCACGCAGATGCAGAGCGTGGGCCATGGACCGCTGAAGGGATACAGACAGTCTCATCCGGTAGACCTCGGCCCAGGAGCCAGCGGCGTTGAAGTCAGCCGGCTCGCCGCGCCTACGGGACACAGCCCGCCGCGCAAGCCTGGCTAGCAGGTCCAAGCCACTGGGACCCGAGAGCCCCGTGTACGTCCACAGCCAAGGGGACGAACTCGAAAGGGAGGCCAAAGAAGAAAAAAGAAAGCGGCTGCTGATATGAAAGAATCGGCTGTGAAATGCCAGCCAGATGCATACAGGTGTTCATGACGGAGCCAAAGGCTAGGCAGACAGGGCGCCCTCAATACCCCCGTGTCAGCAGTAGGAAGTCAGATGAGCTGAGGGGAGGAAGAGCAACCCCGCTGCGCAAGCCAGAGGCTGCTGCAAGGGCGCGACCAGCGCGGCGGTTCAAAGCAAGCGCTTGGGAGCGCTGCAGGGACATAGACAGTCGCATACAGTAGAAGAAAGCGGCTGCTGATATGAAAGAATCGGCTGTGAAATGCCAGCCAGATGCATACAGGTGTTCATGACGGAGCCATACAGTAGCAGGACACCAGACCCAAAGGCACCGAGCCACCGGGAAGGGCAGCACCCTGCTCCCGGCGCCGCTGGTCAGCTTGAGAGGCCAGCAGCGAAAGTAACGAGGACCACCGACCCCCGTAACACCCATGGATGTCCATGGCCAGGGGGTAAAAGGAAGGGAGTCTGACTGTGCTCCCGCTCGTGTGCCCAGCCCGGTGCCCATCCCAACATACGAAAAGCTCCAAGGTGCGCGCGTCGCAGGCCGGGCAGGTCAGTGGCCCTCGCGGAGCGCCCAGCTGCGTCCTCCCCCTGCGCCGCCTCGGAGGCCATCCAGCCCGCGTCCCCCCTCTCCTCTCGCGCCTGCCCCCTCCGGCTCCGCCTGCGCGCCATGTCGTGGATATGGGAGAAGAGCCCCGCGTGGCGCGCCGCTGTGCGCCGCTCCCGCGTCGACCGCCGCTTCTTCGCCGCCTTCGCCTTCGCCTGCGTGGCGCTGCCCTGGGCTGCCGGATCCCTCACCATGGCCGCCTCCTCGGCGTACGAGAACGGCCGCCGCGACCGCGTGGCCGCCAAGTCTCGCCCGGACGCCAAGGTAGGCGGCACGCCCTCACCTTGGACCTAGGCTGTCATGATTGTATAGCTGCTTTGCTGAGACCGCTGGTGGGTGCTGGTGCTATAGTTCTGGTCTTCTGCAACTTCGTATACCCAGAGCGTTGGCCCCATGGATTTTTCCAGTGCTGGTCCTCTTGCACCAATTGAATACTGTGAGCATTTCCAGTCTACTCTCACCCCGATGGCAGAGCTTGACGTACTATGTGCTGTGGCCTCGTGCGCGCGAGCCCGGCAGGCCCTTGCGAAGGTCAATAGCGAGAGACTGGGACAGTTCTTGGACGAGATCCAGCACAAGGAAGACATGGACGATCGCTACAAGGCAGCCCTGCGTGGGGAGACCTTGACGGGAACCCCAACCTCCCGCATGCGAGGAGGTGGGGGAACCAGCATGCCTCAACTGCCTAATGGGCCTCAAATTCGCTCGCCACCCTCGACCACTGCCTCTCCCAAGAAGGAGCTTGCAAGCGCAGCAACACTTGCGGCTCCTGCTGGAGGTTGAGCTTGCGGTGCCTATCACACCCATGCAAAAGGTGAGCTAAATTTACCACAATAGTCATATATTACCTAACATTCTTAGGGAATTTTTGCAATCAATTGGAAGTACTGAGGAAGCTTCTTTTCTCTCTTGAAACTGTATTATTATATGGACAGTCTTATTCGAAGCAATCCGCAACACAACTGCGGTCACAACTGTACAATTTTCCAGAGAAACCGAGTGTGGTCAGTGTGGTGGATTGAGCATATAACTTCGGAAAAGGGTTCATTCAATACTTATATTTCGTATTTCGATGTCTGACGAGGACGTATCTACAGTTTGCAAAATCCTGGAGGCTCCACCACTCTAGAGGCACTGGGCTTGGAGCTGGCATTCTCTTTCTGGAGGGAGGCACCCTTGCGAACCGCAAGCATGCAGGTTCGGCAGCTTCAGCCATGCAACAGTCCCTTGAGTAACCGTCAAACTGACTTGCCGCTCGTCGACCAACAGTACACGTCGGCAGCTTCCTTTAAGTTACCTGGGGTCCACGAGACAGAAGGCTGCGATATGCTCCATAAGCAGTGTGCGGGAGTGCAAGAAAGGCATGTTATGATCGAGAATCATGAATCAAGTGGTAAGCTGAAATATGTCATGTACAAAGGCGGATGGTACTAGGTGATCGAGCTGCAGACGCAGCTATTTCATATCTCGTGAGCACCAGAGAACCCTTGCGGGCACGGGTCTTCAACTCGCAATTCTTGGCTGCACTGCAGTCGAGGACTTGATAAGTGCATGCGATAGTCACTGACCAAGCGCATCTGACTCCTCCCAAATTTACAACCAAGATACTTGCAGAGCAGACTGTGATGTAGAAATGATGAAAGGACAGCCATAAGTAGCTATAAGTGGACTATGTCCTCTGGTTCTATGCGCTTCGGAGTTCCACGATTCAGCTGGCCACGTGCACTGACAGCTTCCTTATGAGAGCCATTTCGTTCCTTTTGGTGATTGAGCTCCCCGCTTTCCCGTCCTTTGTCATCTCCTTGCTGTCCACCATTGTCAACCAAGAATATGTTAATTGCACATGAGTTTGAGGCGTGATGCATGTCATGGTAGAGGCATGACAAGTGCTTCCAGCAAGGGTATAAACGCCAAATGCCTTCATCTGCCGATTCCAGGGTTCCTAAAAGAGAATCAGCCATGAACAGAAGAGTTGGCATGACTACAACAACTAGGTGCAGACCTTGCAAAATGCAAAAACAAGGTACAAATGTGCAGCATCCCACTCGTCTTCGGATATGCTCTCGGACCCTGCTTTACTGCAGCAATCAGATTCCTCGAACAGCCAGCGACCACAAAGCTCCTACAGGACATGGCTACAGGACATGCTCTAGTCGAGTTCAAGCCTCCAGAGAAGCAAAGAAGCAAAAGCAGCAGCTCCCAAAGTAAAGCATAGAGGCCAGCTCACATCTTGCTCCAAGAATCTTCAGTATGAGGTTGCCAAACTCAGGCACCTCACTATTGCGTATAATGAAGTCGTGGAAGTTTTCCCGCAATCTTAGATGCAAGCCATACTACATGACATGAGCAGAAGACAAGCGATCGATGAACTTAACAGCACTACTGAACGGCATCATCTTATAGATAAAATCCATGGGTGCTATCATACTGTACAGTGCGAGTGCGCAGTATGCACGATCCAGACCTCCGCAGCAAGCGAAACCAGCACATCGAAGGGCACCAACCACTCTGGACAATCGACTGCGTCCTGCATGGCCATGGAGCATACAACTTCAACAGAGAGTATGGCAACAAGAATAAGCAGTGAACATTGAGGAGAGCTTGCGTGCCCACCTCCAAGTGGAAATTGTACTCCAAGCCAAAAGGATTGACTGCGGGAAATTGCTGCTCAGGTGAGGCAACAAGTGCTTGGTAATGATCAGTCCACGTCCCTGTCAGATTTTGCATGGCAATTTGCAGAACTTGCAATTGCAATTCTGGGCAGCATCAAGAAGCATGCTGATAGAGGATGCCTTTCATGTTAAGCATGCTCACCTTCAACGCGAAGCGGTCCGAGAAGGAAATTGCATAGACACGATTGCCAAAGTCAAGCACCTGCGCTGTCCGCAAGCCATGATTGCAAAGTGACCAGTCAATATACAGTAAGCAGCTCATCCTTGCAAGCAACCTTGATAGCAGGCAATGATTTGTCGTGTGCCAAAGAAGTGTCATGCACCTTGGCGGAGTTTGCGCACAATGACATTGGCATCAGGAAGCGTGCCAAAAAAGATTCCCCCGGGACGCAAGAGTTCTGACACGTTCTTGAGAGCCTGCCGAGCACGTGCTTCTGTTTCAAACGAATAGTGGAATGCAAACTGCAAGCACCCAAGCACCAAAGCAGTAAACGAGGTCAGCTACGAAGTAAACCTCAATGCACACGCCTAAGGACTAGTCCATGGCTCGATTGACTGCATAGACGGCAGACCACCAGGGCAACATGTTGGAGCAAGCTGAGCTTCTGCCCAGACCTGACAACTGATGGCGTCGAACGGAGTGTCCAACTTCAGGTGCTCTATCAAGGACACCTGAAGAACAGTGAAGAGCAGAATGCAGCCGAGAGAATGCGCCAGTGATGAGCTTCTACGAGCTTGGCAAACAGCAAGCCCCATCTTGCTTGGGTGCTGCCTGTGCTTGTGCTCAGTGATCTGCAAGTTCCTCTAGTGCACTCGTTGGTTTGCAAGCTCATCTAACGAACCTTCCAGCAGTCACCACACATGAGTCGGGCAGGGAAGCTTGGCAGCTGTCGCCGATCTTGACTTCCTTCTCCATTGTAGCGCATGCGGGCATCCTCTACCTGTGCATCAAGCAGGCAGTTTGAGCTTCACAGCAGCATCACACAGCAACGGCGTTCTCTGATCTCCTGGCAGAGGTTGAGGTCCAGGTTGTGAGGTGCACCGAGCCACTTGCAATGTCGATGCCCACGAGGTAGCCAATGTGCGCCTTCTCCCACTTGATGAGATCCCCAAACTGCGATAAGGCCATGTCAGATCCTTGAGCTTGGCAGCAGTGCAAGTTCCGAATTGAGCTCCGTCTGTGCGACGCGGCAAGAGCAGGCAGGAACACCGCGGTCACCAGGAGCCTGTGTAGTAGGAGCAGGGGGAGGTCTGGCAGCACTGTCATGGTTTCGGGAATGCTTCAGCACCTTCCCGCAAGCCAGGTCCAGGACAGCGTCGCCCGGGCGCACGTACGTCTGTATCATCACGCTCTTCACCTGCACTTCAACCGCAATCGGAAGCCGGGGCCGGGCTTCAGTGGGCCAGCCATCTGGCCGTCCAGTGCGGTTGCTGAAGATGAATGGGAGGAGGCACGTAGGCGAGGCGTGGCGGTCCAGCGCTAGGCTGCAGGCGGCTCTCACCCAGTTGTTGAGCTTCTTGAGGTGGATGATGGTGCTGGCCTCCCGCTGCTGGTGCGACTGGTTCTCACGCGAGTTGTAGAAGGCCGCCACCTGCCGCACGGCGGCCTCGGCGGGCGGCGCGCCGCCGCCGCGGCGAGGGTGCTGTGCGGCGGTNAGGGTGCTGTGCGGCGGCGGCGGCGTCGTCGTCGAGCGGGCGCTTGCGCTTGGAGGCGGAGGGCGGCGGCTGCATGGCGGCGCGGCGCCGCGCGCACGGAGCATGGAGCCGGGCTCGGGAGCTAGGGCTTTCCAGCGCTCCAGTTTGAAATGAATGCGGCTGCTGATATTAAAAGAATCGGCTGTGAAATGCCAGCCAGATGCATTACAGGTGTTCATGACGGAGCCACAGGCTGGGCAGACAGGGCCCCCTCAATACCCCCGTGTCAGCAGTAGGAAGTCAGATGAGCTGAGGGGAGGAAGAGCAACCCCGCTGCGCAAGCCAGAGGCTGCTGCAAGGGCGCGACCAGCCCGGCGATGCAAAGCAATCGCCTGGGACCGCTGTAGGCACATAGAAAGACGCATGCGGTAGCAGGAAACAAGACCCAAAGAAGAAGTGGCACTCCCAATGGGGGCAAGGGCTGCGAAAAGCCAGCCCAAAAAGAATTCACAAAAAATCAGAGGGGCCTAAGAGCGGTGAGCAGCTACAAAGGGGCCTGAGGATGCAATGGTAAAACAGGGGGAGGATGGATCACTCAATAAGTACGAGTGAGGAGCCTCAGATCCGACAGACTAGCTGCCGGGAAGCTATCACCCTGACGAAAGCCAGAGCCCGCAGCGAGAGCGCGGCCAGCTCGCAGATGCAGAGCGTGGGCCATGGACCGCAGCAGGGATACAGAGAGGCGCATCCGATATACCTGAGCCCACGAGCCCGCGGCGTTGAAGTCGGCTGGCTCGCCGCATCTGCGGGACACCAAAGGCACCGAGCCACCGGGAAGGGCAGCACCCTGTTCCGGTGCGCAGGCGCGATACATGGCTGCTGCGGACAAGGCGGCGTTCACGGACACGCTGCAGCTCCTCCCCGCAAGCGACGTGCGCGGCCGCGCTCGGCTGCTGTCGGCCGCCTCCCCCGGCGCGGCAGCCTGGCTCTCTGCGCTCCCACTGTATGATGCGCTCAGGCTGCCGGACGAGTTGTTCCGCACGGCCACGCATCGCCTGCTGGGCCTCCCCCCGCCCTGCCTGCTGGGCGTGCTGCAGTGCGAATGTGGGGAGCGGTCGCCGGACCCGGCGGAGCTGGCGGCGCATCTCCTCCGCTGCGCCACTGGAGGCGAACGAACAGCTGCGCACGACTTCTTGCGTGATGCTATGTTCGGGATCTTTCAGGAGGCGGGCTACACGGTGGCGATGGAGAACGCCTTGGTCATGCCCATCCTCGAGAGGGCTGACGGACACCATACGCGTCGTGTTGACCTGGTGGCGTCCACGCCGGGAGGTGGCGCGCGGATCATAGCCGATGTAGGTCACCACCGATGTGGTCGACCGCTCCAACCTGGGGCTCTCTGCCTCGCGGGCAGGCCACGCTGCCTCGAAGGCCGCTCGCTGCAAGGCGGCCAAGCACTCCGACCACCCACCTGCCGACGAGTTCGTCCCCTTGGCGGTGGACGTGCACGGGGCTCTTGGGTCCCAGTGGCTTGACCTGTTGGCTAGGCTTGCGCGGCAGGCTGTGTCCCGCAGACGCGGCGAGCCAGCCGACTTCAACGCCGCTGGCTCGTGGGCTCAGGTATACCGGATGCGCCTCTCTGTATCCCTGCAGCGGTCCATGTCCCACGCTCTGCATCTGCGAGCTGGCCGTGCTCTCGCTGCGGGCTCTGGCTTTCGTCAGGGTGATAGCTTCCCGGCAGCTAGTCTGTCGGATCTGAGGCTCCTCACTCGTACTTACTGAGTGATCCATCCTCCCCCTGTTTTACCATAGCATCCTCAGGGCCACTTTGCACTAGACCGGTCGGTCACTCATTGGCCTCGCCTTGGCCTCGAATTGGCAAAGTCTTGACTTCAAGCGTCCATACAACGCGCGACACGTACCCTACAGCCGTGACCGACCGGTCGAGTGTAAATTGGCCCTCAGGCCCATTTATAGCTGCTCACCGCTCTTAGGCCCCTCTGAACCTTTTGTGAATTCTTTTTGGGCTGGCTTTTCGCAGCCCTTGCCCCCATTGGGAGTGCCACTTCTTCTTGTTCCGGTGTGGGGGCGAGGCCGTCGTTCACGGGGTCCGTCCGACCTTGGACCAGCACCCGGGGTGGCTGGTGCTGGCCGTCGACGTGGCAAAACGCCTTCAACACCGTGGAGCGCGCCTGCATTGCGGAGGAGCTCCGGGCCTCCTTCCCCTCCCTGGTCCCCTTTTTCTTTCTTTTTCCGCTTGGGGTAAGGTCAGCCCAGCGACCTCCAATGTACTGGCTTGAATTGGCCTCCCTTTCATTTCATGCGCCCCGCGCGCCTTCCCCCTTTGGCGGACAGGGGGTGATCAGGTGGAGGTCCTGCAGTCCCGCTCGGGCACGCGGCAAGGGGACCCCCTCGCCGGCTTCTTCTTTGCTGGGTCCCAGTGGCTTGACCTATTGGCTAGGCTTGCGCGGCGGGCTGTGTCCCGCAGACGCGGCGAGCCAGCCGACTTCAACGCCGCGGGCTCGTGGGCTCAGGTATATCGGATGTGCCTCTCTGTATCCCTGCAGCGGTCCATGGCCCACGCTCTGCATCTGCGAGCTGGCCGTGCTCTCGCTGCGGGCTCTGGCTTTCGCCAGGGTGACAGCTTCCCGGCAGCTAGTCTGTCGGATCTGAGGCTCCTCACTCGTACGTACTGAGTGATCCATCCTCCCCCTGTTTTACCATAGCATCCTCAGGCCCCTTTGTAGCTGCTCACCGCTCTTAGGCCCCTCTGAACCTTTGTGAAATCTTTTTGGGCTGGCTTTTCGCAGCCCTTGCCCCCATTGGGGTGCCACTTCTCTCTTTGCGCTCGCGCACAACCGGGCTCTGCAGGCTACCGCAGCGGCCCACCCAGGCGTCCTACTCCCCACGTTCGCGGACGACACCACCATAGTCGGCCCTCCGGAAGACGTGGCTGGCATTTCACAGCCGATTCTTTCATATCAGCAGCGAGAGAGAAGTGGCACTCCCAATGGGGGCAAGGGCTGCGAAAAGCCAGCCCAAAAGCAGCCGCTTTCGGAAGACGTGGCGGCGGCCTTCGTCACTTTCAAGCTGCAGCTGGCCACCCTCGGCCTGTCCACCCGGGCGTCGAAGTGTACGGCTTGGTCTCCCTGCCCTCTCCCACCGACCCTGACGCTGCCAGCGGATGCCAGACTCCAGCAGATGGCTTCACCCTGCTGGGGGTCCCCATCGGCACGCCGTCCTTCGTGGAGGGGCAGCTGCGAGCCCGCCTTGCGGAGCATCTTCTGCCTGCGGCCCGGCTTCCCGAGCTGGACGATATGCAGCTGTCATTGGCCATGTTGACCAAGGCTATCGGGCAGCGGCCCCAGTACTTGACGCGGGCCACCCCGCCGTCCCAGAGGCGTTGGCGGTGTACAAGGACTTCGACGCAGGCATGGTGGCGACTTGGTGGCCCTGGTCCGCCACCCGGGCTTCCTACAGTCGCCAGCCGCTATCCACCAGGCGGCGCTACCCCTCAGCCACGGCGGTCTCGGCCTGCGCCCGCTCGTCCGTTCGTGCCGGGCTGCGTACCTTGGCAGCTGGGCGCAGACTGCCGCCTCCGTGGCCCAGCGCTTCATGGTCCACGGCCGGCGTGCACTGGAGCAGGCGGTGGTGGAGGTCGACACGGGCGCGCTGCCGTTCCAGGAGTCGCTTCGCTCCGCCTACCAGGAGCTGCTCGCGGCGCACCCGGACCTGGCGGGCCAGGCGGTCTCCTTTGCGCACCTCGCGCACACCGCTGACCTGCGCGTCCAAGCGCGCTTCGCGGCCGTGGTGGACAAGGCCGCCTACACCACCGCCGTGCTGCAGCTCCCCGAGGCCGACTTACGTGGGTGTGCGAGACTTCAATCGGCCTCCTCCCCGGGGGCAGCGGCGTGGCTTCAGGCCCTCCCCATCAATGACGCCCTCACTCTCCCCGATGAGGTA
>WELB01000200.1:101222-120562 GCA_009602725.1 Spirogloea muscicola
TTTTTTTTTTTTTTTTTTTTTTTTTTTTTTTTTTTTTTTTTTTTTTTTCCTTCCGCGCCGCCCTGCGCGCCCGCGCCGCCGCCCTCGCCGCCGCCGCCGCTGCCGCCCCTGCTCCTCCTCCACTGCCGCCGCCGCCTCCTCCCCTCGCCCCCCAGGGCCCCCTTTCCTCTCCGTCCGCACCCCATCCTTCCGCTCTCCCGTCCTCGCCTCCACCCGTCTCGCCGGCTGGCAGCTCGCTCGGCCCAGCCACGCAGCCGCTGCTGGTGGAGCAGCCGCAAGGGGATGCGGCGGCGCCCGGACCCCCTGCCATCTCCGGGGCCGACTCGAGCATGGAAGTCGACGCACTACAGCGAGAACCGTCCGAGTCCCTGACGGCTGACCAGGTGCCACCTCGTGACCATCCCAACTCAGAATCCACTGCAATCTGCGAATGCAGGTAGTAGCTGGTCTGCCTTCTACTGAGGGGCCTCAGCGGCATGGATGGCATCCTCGTGACCACAGACCAAATTCAGACGGTCTCTTGTTGGTCTCTTGGAAGTTGTGGCCTGACGAGGTCAGGCCGTCGGAGTGGGCCAGGTGCTGATTGGCCCCCGGTCAGTCCTAGGCACAGCATGCACCACGAGCCTTTGTATGTTGCAGGTGCCCTGTAGGTGTACAGGCGCAGCTTCCATAGCATCACTACTGACGTGTAGCTCACTGACACGTCCTGTTCCTCCCGATATTAGCTATGTGCGGTTAGGCTCAGGGCCTTGCGTACTGTGTCGAGGAGAAGTCTGCCCTACTCGACTGTGTGGACCAGACTCAGACTAGGTCAGGATAACGGCGAATACTGTGCAGGTCACTACCAAAGGGGGTGAGGATGTCTGCGTAAAGGTTGCCACCTTGAAGTGCTCGTCCAAGCAGACCCAGCTTGTGGAGCATGAGGAGAACAAGCGGGCAGAGCTGGCCAGCAGGCTGACCTCTCTGGAGAAACAGAAACATCGTCTGGTTCTCGCCCTGAAACAGGTCCGAATTTAGTGCCCCTTCCCTCCTCTGCTGTCGTTGGAGGGCTTGGACAAGAGTCCACAACTGTTCTAGCTCTCTGGCGCTGAGGCTTTACAGACTCGCAAGCAAAGGATTGAGGCTGCCGTGACCTTCACTGCCCATTTCTTTGGCTACATCTGACCCTATTGTAGTTGCAGGTTCTGAACAGCGAAGAGGAGAGCAAGCGACGACTACAGCAGCAACCTGGTACGATGCTTGTCAGAACATCAAGTTCTCCCCACTCTTCACGCAGCGAGCCAAATGCAGTACTCGCTACGCCACCACCTCAGCCATGGACTGAAGGGTATCTAGGAGCAGCGAAGGCGGGCAATGCTGACTCGGACTTCAAAGGACCAGAAGTCACCAGCGGGGACCTTGAGGAAGGCGAGCTGGAGTATGGTCGGACGCCCAGCTCGCCCCAGCAATCTTTATATTCAGCAAGCTGTCCTCCAATCTTTGGGAATAGCGAAGTAGAGCGGGGACTGCTGAACAATCCCAGCTCGTCTTTGCAAGTTACTTCCCCACGATCACTTACCCAGCTATCCTCCCTCCAGCGTGAAGTGAGTGTTGGCTTTGGGATTCAGTCCTATCTCCTTGTGTGCGCTGCTGATGCCAACACCTTGTCGTTGCTAATGTGTGATTGGGTTGCGCTTGTGACATCATGCAGCTTCTTGGAGTCTTCATTGGTTGGGGGTTACTGCCTGCTGTATCCAGGTCCTTCTAGGCCACACATAGACAGCAATGCACTTGCCAACCCCACCCCATTTGTGTTCTCACCTGTTTGACTTCTCGCTTCTGACAGGGCTCAATGGGCAGACTTGGAGGCTTCTACAGTGGGCAGCTTGAGCGTAGTGGCCCTTCTGGAAGTGACCGCTTCCATGGGAACGCGTCCTACAACCCTAGTAGTCCCTCCTACATGGTGAGAGCTGCTGCGTGATGGAACCACACTCCTTATTGTGAGCTGATCAAGCTTGCAAGATATGCTGCATTCTGCTTAATATAAGCATAAATGTGAACTACCAGGTCATAGCTGGCCTGGTAGTGACATCTATGTTCCACTCTATGCAGCACACTTTGCACGTTCAGCAGCAGCAGCAGCAGAATATGAAGGGAGGAAGACCACCTCATCTTCTTGGTGCCCTTGGCTCAGCCCAAGGACAGCAGAGTCGGGGTTCTGGCTACGGTCATTCTCCCTTAGCACAGGGAGGTGCTCATGGTTCCCATGGCCATCTATTCTTCAGTGGACCTGGGCTCGGGACCCAAAGTCAGAGTCCTTCGCCTCGCAGTAGTCTTCCTCAAAGTCCTTTCCACGATATGATTGCAGGATCTTGGCAGCGATAGCAACTGGTTTCAACTTAGATTCAGCTTACAAATGTGGAGTGCACTAAGTGGCCAAGAGGTCACAGCACGCCACCTCATGTGTGCTCTCGCTCTCCTGATATACCTGCCGCTAACCCCTGCCGTTCCCTGTGGTTGATCAAGCCCTTGTGATGCAGAGCTCGTCCCAGTCAAAGCATTCAGGGAAAACCTGGATGTTAGATTGTTTTGAGCAAAGCATGGCTGAAGTAGCACTCACCGGCACATCTATAGTCAGTTGATGTTCCGCCCGGAATGGTCTGCTGCAGCAGCGGCACCATCTACTTCAATGAATGTAGCCCATATAGCCTCAGCAGAAACTGTGAAGATGGCAATGGCGGCACCCTGCCATCTCTTGTGTTGACCGACTTGACCAACTGCCGTGTCACTAGCAGTAGAATACCTTACTTCAGGGCAGTTCACACACATAAGTAGCAGCCAGGAGTCAATGGTCAGAATAGATTTTGCAGCAGAGAACGGAAGAGGGTTGAGGGGTGAGGAATGGGGAGGGGGGTATCGGCGGGATATCGTGCTCCAGCTGTCTCCATCATTATGCTCCATGTATTGTGTACCGCTCCCACCTTTTCGTGGGATCATAGATCTGCACAGAATCAGCAATGCATGTTCAGTACCTTCTTCTGCACCTCAGGCAACAAGACCTGTTGACTTGCAAGAGCTCAGCAAGGTTGTGCAGCACCGCTACCACAGTGCTCAGCATCTGCATTCATCTTCTTGCAGTATGCCATTGCAGCTGCAATGCCTGGCGACGAGCCAGAGTGATTGTGCTGGGAGCGCAAGGAGTGTACCTCCCATCGTGAGGCTGGGAAGATGTGCTTGTTCTTTTCGTACCAGTGCCGCTCCACTACCTTTCCCGCATGAGACTGATGCCAGACATGTCGCTTGACATTGTTAGGGACAAGAAGGAGCTGTCCAGAACAGCACTGGTTGTGAAGAGCCAAGAAATCTTCCACAAATAGGGGCCACTTGACACACTGGCTTCAGCTGAATGGCTTGGAGAGGAATGACAGCCGCAGCATGTCTTGCAAAAACGGTCCAGAACGCACCTCGTCTTTCTCAATTGTGGCATCAGCTGTTGTGCGAATATCCTCGTGTACGTCAAAGTGGAATAGCTGCATAACATGTTCACTACATGTCAAGAGCGTCACAGATAGCGGCTGCATGCCCCCTGGTGCGCACTTGTGCAAGGTAGGTAAGCAATCACATGCATATTGTTGGTGAGCCAGGCGTACCGGGCCACTCTTGCCACGAGCCTTGTTGATGATGAGCTCGTAGAAGGTATATTGCTGCTTACACATTAGGGGCCAAGAAACACGATTAACCTTCAAGTAACAAATTGGTGAGCCACTTCATGTTCTGCAGACTGGACTGAACAACTTGCTCAATTGAACTTTGGGCTTATTACTTATCTGCCACGGGCACAACTGCGGGTCAACTAAGTCACAGCTTACAAACCCAGTAACACAGGGACACGTTTAGCAACTCACATGCGGTATGATTAGGTCCTCCTTGATGTAGAGCATGTTCTCTACAGATGAGGTTCTCACTTCTCTGAACTCCGCAGATAGCTGTTGTTGAACAGCCCTGAGGAACTCAGCAATTGTGTCCCCTTTCCGTACCTGCACTCAGAAAGAGTAGACAGCTACTGTTTAGTTCCTCGTAGAGGAACTAGATAAATCACCAGTGCATTGTTGCCCACCCTATGCCCATGATTGCATCCATGCTCCTCCTGAGGACCTCCATATCTTCAATAACGTTGGAGGTGATGTTTGATAACGTGCACCTGTAAGACGCGACGATGACCAGCTCCATCCCAGTAGCTGTATGTGATTTCAAGAGGTTCGTCTGTTCATGAGCCACCACCAAGGCAATGGGTTGGAACCAGTCACAGAGGACGCGACACTTGGTCGACATTGAGAGGAGTCGTGCTCAAATACTATATAGAAAGACTGGGACAGGAAGAGCAAGCCATGGTGTTCAGTGCGTGCGCAAGAAGGGCAAGAACACGCACTTTTGATCCTCTCTTGCTGAGCCATCCATTCTTTTCGTAATCTCGCCCTCTCCGCCTGCTCCTGAGCTTCACGCTCCCTGCGTTTGTCCAAGCCTTGCTTTTAGATCCGGCAATGTGCAAGCTTTTGCCTAAGTCATCGATGTGGCTCAGCGACTTGTTCATACTCTGCCACTGGCCACAGCACAGTGGTCGGAGTACCTGTCCGGGAGGAAGCTGGTCTCGACTGTAGGGTCCTTGCCAAACTTTGACAATTTCCGGGGTTGGCTGCCGTCTCCCAGTTCTGCTCCCGTGGCCCTTCTCAGCAAACCAAGCCCAGTAAGGAAGGAGAATGCACGAGGGGAGAAGTGGAGAGAGACGCAGCATGATAACCAGAACACAACAACTCACACTGCAACAATCAGCCGACATAGACAGTCAGCAAGGCATACAACGGGCCAAGTCGGCACTGTGACGTAGCGGCCAATGACTGGGAATAAGTGGTGGACCAACCTGAAAGGCCGTTACTTCTGTGCGACGGGCTGGCTCCGTCCTGCACCTCTTTCTCGTCATCCATGTCGTCTGCAAACGACAACAGCGTGGCTCCAGCCCTGGCTCGCCGCTGCTTCCGCTTCAGCACTGCCCGCAGCTCCTCCCTGCAGGTAGCCCCAGCGCACCGTGCTCAGAGCGGGAGGTGCCGAGTCGAGGGAAGAAGGACTGGCGAGGAGGGCGCAGGGTGCTCACTCCTGGGCCAGCTGCTGCTGCTTCTCCTTCTCGTCCTCCTCGAGCTTGGTCTTGATCGTGGCGCGCTTCTCCACGAACTGCTCGCGCGTGACCAGGCCCACCGTCTCCTTCTTGAAGGCGCTCTCCAGCACCTCGGACGTGCCCTGGCCGAACTGCAGCAGGCCCTGCCCCCCGCCCTCGGCCGACTTCTTCTTCAGCGCCTCGATGCGCTGCCGCTCCTGCTCGCGCTGCTTCTCCAGCCGCCGGATGCGCACCGCGTCCTGCGCCGACCCCACGTACCCGTCGCCCAGCCCCGCCATGGCGCCCGGCTGGGGTGGGGGGGGGCTCGTTCAGCCCTTGTCCCCTTGCCCCGGGGCCCGGCCCCCCCGAAGCCCTAAGCCCTAAGCCCTAAACCCTAAACCCCAGCCCCCCGAGCCCAGCCCCGCCCCGCCGCCGGCATGGACATCCTGGCGGGCCGCCCCCCTCCTCCGCCGCCCGCCGACGACCGCGCCTTCCGCGCCTGGTTCGCCTTCGCCGACTCCGGTGCGCCCCCCAGCCCCGCCCCCCTGCCCTCCTGCCCGGCTCCAGCGCCAAAGCCCGCTCACCTGCCCCTTCCGAGCCTTCGCCTGCAGATGGCGACGGGCGCGTGTCCGGCGGCGACGCGGTGCGCTTCTTCTCGCGGTCCGGGCTGCCCCGCGAGCAGCTCAAGCAGGTCTGGGCGCTCGCCGACTCCGGGCGCCACGGCTTCCTGGGCCCCGCCGAGTTCTCCGCCGCCATGCGCATCATCGCGCTCGCCCAGGCCGGCCACCCCATCTCGCCCTCCATGCTCGCCGACGCCGACGCCGCCACCGTCGGCCTCCCCCTCCTCGCCGGCCTCGACGCCGACCTCGCCGCCGTACGCCCGCGGCCCCGAGCCCGCTTGCTTCCACTGCGCGGCGCACGCGCTCGGCTGGCATCTGGCTGACCGGCTCCCTTGCACGCCCGCTGGTCAGGCAGCGAGCCCCGAGGGCCGCGGTGTGGCCGTCGGCTCGGGCGGCGGGCCAGAGGGCGAGAGGGCGGGCCCAGGCCCTGGCAGCACAGGTGCACACACATTGGTGGCTCACTCTGCGGCTGCGCTCATAAAGGCCCTGGCCTCAGGCTTCGAGCTTCGAGCTGCCACTCGATGCGGAGCTCATGGGTTGAACGTCATGGCAGTGTATTGCTGCACGCCGCGCTCTTGTGGGTAGGCCGCCACTTGCAGGATTTGCCTGACAGTACATCCCCTTCTTTTGCCCTCTACTTGGACATTGCAGCAGCTGGGCTTGCAGCTTCTGGGTACAACCGGCAATCCCACAAGTCGAGAAAGGTAGGAAACATGCCTGAACCTATATCTGCATTCAAGCTGCCAGATCTTCTCAATTGCACCAGTTCTGGTCAGAGCACAGTGCATGTATCCTGGCTCTGACTCGCACCGGTCGTGGACCCATTGGACTTGGACTTCAGCCCATACCTCAGGCAGCCGTCTCATCGGTGATTGATGGGCTGAAACGACTGTACTTCGAAAAGGTATACCACACTGCTTGGAACCAGCCAGGCGAGCCCGTCAGAAGTGGCAAGCTGCTTGACTGGATGCATTGGGCTGTCAGACAATGTGCTTTAGCTCCTGTTGTTCACTTGTGGCTTGGTCGACTGTCACGATGAGCAGTTGCAACCGCTGGAGCAGGCATATCGCTTCCACGACTTCGCTTCCCCTCTGCTGACGGAGGCTGACTTTGATGCACGGCCTTTGGTCATGCTCCTTGGTCAGTACTCCACAGGTCAGGCCTCTCCAACTACTGCTTGCTGCTTTGCTTTGATGATGATCCTGCTCTTGCATTGGGAGCTCTCCAAGAGGTGCCCCCTCACCTCGATACTTTGCTCTGCAGGCAAAACGACATTCATCAAGCATTTGCTCAAGAGGGAATATCCTGGTGCAAACATTGGGCCGGAGCCAACCACGGACCGCTTTGTCGTGATCATGGAAGGGGCCGACGAGCGAAGTGTTCCTGGCAACACTGTAGCTGTGCAAGCAAACATGCCCTTTCAGGGTCTTCAGAGATTTGGCACTGTGAGTTTCCACCATATCTGGTAGACGATGATGACAGTGTTACATCCTGTATCTAGTATCAACCAGCGTGATAAGCAACTGTACCATGCGCTTGCTAGACACTGCTGATGTATACTTGGAGTTGATGGACATTTCTTGCAGGCTTTCCTCTCCAAATTCGAATGCTCTCAACTTCCTCACCCGGTGAGCTTAGCTCATCATTAGGCATCCTTCTATTTCTCCCTCCACGTGGCCACTGCCTTTCGGCTGTGCAACATTCTTCACACTGATGCTTTGGACTGGTTCAAAGACTCTGTCTGTTTGGCCCTACACTTGCTGACGCTTCATGTCAGACAGCAGCAACTTTGCTGCTCATGTCCTTATTGCTTGTTGGCATTTGTGTGCTGTCAATACAGCTGCTGGAACATGTGATGTTTGTTGATACTCCAGGAGTGCTATCAGGGGAAAAACAAAGAACACAGCGAAGCTATGATTTCACTGGCGTAACATCCTGGTTTGCTTCCAAGGCAGACCTGATTTTACTACTTTTTGACCCACATAAGCTGGACATCAGCGACGAATTCAAGCGTGTCATCGGCTCGCTACATGGCCATGACGACAAGATTCGAGTTGTGCTCAACAAGGCAGACCAGGTGGACACACAACAGGTTTGCAGCTTCAGAACCTTGCCTGGGTTTACTTGGGTTTCATTCTCTCAATGTTGACCTGGCATTATCAGGCATAGCAGGGTGTCTTGCATTCCAATGCAGAACAGCTGCTGATGAACGGCCTGCAACAGCTTATGCGGGTGTATGGAGCTCTCATGTGGTCCCTTGGCAAGGTTTTGAATACACCCGAAGTGATGCGCGTGTACATTGGGTAAGATCGTAGTTCTTTTAGCGTGATGTAGTCACCTCAGTGCATGCTTTCCACTTGATGCTCTGTCAGATCTCACTCACATACTGTGTGCACATTATCGAGGTAGGATTCTTACATGCAACTCCAGCTTCTACATCTGTCCGGGTCCTGCCAACAGCCATTCAACTGTTCTTTGCTTTTACTTGCAGTTCTTTCAATGACAAACCTATTCAAACCACGCAAGGCCCCCTTAGCCAAGAACTTTTTGAGAAAGAACAAGGGGATCTCTTGGCTGATGTCAAGGACATTCCTCGCAAGTCTTGTGATCGAAAGGTTGGCATGTGCATTAGAGCTGATGCAAGAACTTGTGGTTCCACTCGAGCATTTGAATGAAGGCCTCCCTTCAAAGTACACACAATGAAGATGGTATATTCATGTTGTGCTAGTCACTGTAGATTCTCCTGGGCAAACAGGCCGCTCTGCATGTGGGAAGACATGTGTACACGTGCATACGTTACTGTCTTCCCTTCTGACTGCGAGATTTGAGGATGCTGACGCACTATGCTCTGTCTTCAGATAAATGAGTTTGTGAAGAGGGCTCGAGCTGCCAAGATACATGCTTTCATTATTGGACATCTCAGGGCTCAAATGCCAATGATGATGGGCAAGACCAAAACTCAACAGCGACTTTGTGAAGAACTCGATTTGGAGTTCCGAAAGGTTTGCCTTCTTGTATCGATAGTGAGGGAGATGCGGGACGTCTTCGACCTCTCTTAGAGATTTAGGGCTTTATCTTATTCAAGTGTGTGTGTGCTCTCAGTCCCTCATGTTGTATTGCTGATAGTTGCACTTGTGTGCATTTTCTAAAAGGTGCAAAGAGCCCATCATCTACCTCTGGGCGATTTTCCTGATGTGGATGAATTTCGTGAGATCCTCCAAGGGTTCAACATTGACACCTTTGACAAGCTAAAGCCGAAGCTCGTCCAAGGTGTTGATGACATGCTTGGCCATGACATCCCAGACTTGCTTCAAAAATTCCGCAATCCTTACGATTGAAGTATACATTTTTACTTACGACCACTGATAATTGTACACTCAGCTTGTGATCATTGACACAAGAACACATCCATATGTCCTCCTCTGTGCATCTCGACTTAAGGCTGCTCCTTTTGGAGGATCACATCCTTTGTGTTACAAAGCTCCATTGACTTTCATGAGTTCTTATATAGTGACAATGTCCTCATTGTGACGAGTTAGCGGAGGGTCAGAACCATGCGATGCAGCACTCTTGCATCGGCGGTGAAAGTGGTGCGCCTATGTGATTTGTCTGGCATGCAAGTTGACTACCCGGAGCACAGGAGCACAGGGAGTACCACAAACCACTATTTTCTGGAATCCATGTCTATGCTCATGACAGCCTTCCATGAGAGGGTCCTGCGCGTAAGTTTGTCTCCGCTACAAGGGACTGCTTGTGATGCAGACTTTGAGAATAGCTCACTGTTCTTTCTCTACGCAATGTCGGCCATTTATATATCTATTGGTCTGAGAGTTCTGACATATCTGAGGTGATTGTAGGGTGTCTAAGTTACGATGCTACCCAGGACGATCATCCCTGACATGCCAGAGGGACAGGGGGTCGTTTGCAACAGGTATTTTGAGAGTGGCAGTGCATGTAAAGATAATCCAATTACCTCCTTAAAGTCACAACTCCCCCCTGGTTATGGAGTGGAAAGTGGCTGCTGCCTTCAATTGCGAATATGGAAGCCAGTCGAGTGCATATAGAGGAACTGCTTACAGAGGATGTTTATGATACTCGTGAAGCAGCTGACTGGCCAGCTCGGAGCCCGTTCAGCATCCCCATGGCAGCAATGGTGATACACATGAGCTGTCAGGTAGGACGAGAGCCTTCATGTGTAAGCTAGAGGCTGCTGCAATATGACCGCCATGTATGTGCTAAGGCAAGCGACTGAGGCACTGGAGAAATACGAAATGTATATACTTGGCTAGACACGAGACATTGAGACTTTGGCTTGTAGCGCTCCCTGCTCTCGTCGGCGCTGGTCAGCCTGAAAGTCCGACTGCGCAAGTAGCGAGGACGGTTCTTGTGTAGCACCAGCATGTCGACCATTCGAGGCCACGAGATATTGCACGACATAGGTGCACCACACGACTGGAAGCGCTTGACGAGGCTTTTCCTGAGAAGATCCTCCACTCCGAATGTGGCTCTCGATCTGGAGAGTGCTTAAACCAGTATTTGAGATGGCTGCGGACTAGCGCCGGGTTCCATAGCTACAGTCGGAGTACTCACAGTTATGCGAAGCAAAGCGTCTGGAAGAGCATTGGCATATACACCCGAGTACTCACGAACGTCATGACTGCCGCCATTTGAGGCCATGGCACAAACACCTGATCGTCGAGTTATCATCATCACCGGATATAAAGCTTCACCATTCCTTGCGATAGCATGACGGACAATAGAATAGAAGACCCCGGCGCCAAGTTACACAATGCAAGTGCGATCTGTAAAGCCAAGGTAGGCCACTATGTCATGAAGACAATATTCGGCCAACGTCATCTATAAGTATGCAGCCATTGTTCTGGCGTAATAGCCCACTTCAGTCTCGTAGTTTTGCATAGGAATACAACAGAACTTCCCTTCCCGAAGTCATGGCCACCAGGGCTGGAAAGTCGATTGGACTTGTTTCGTATTGTGTACGTGGAACACGCAAGTGGCTACAGATAGAAGTAGCAAAACCTACGTTATTCGGAAGCAGGGCTCGTGGTTGGCAAGGGGGCCAGCGGGAAGGAGCGAGAATACGCTGATCACCCAGCAGGCCATGACTTTGTAGCGCTGGCGAGAGACGTGCACAGGCCGCTTACAGCCGATGGCTGGACCTTCTGCAACGGCTTGCGCACGGGCCTTCGAACGTCGGCAGGGACAGCAAGGTGAGCTGCCCAGCTTAAACGTCGCCAGGTCTCTTGCCCAGATGTTTCATATGCGGCTATCCATATCCTTCAAACGGCCCCAGGCTCACGCAGTGCACTTGCGGGCAGGCCGTGCCATGGCTGCTGCTTCTTGGTCTCGTCGGAGTGCCTCATTCCCAGCTGCTAGATTCTCCGACTTGCAGCTGCTGACTTGGGGGGTTGCTAAGCTCCTTACGCTGTAGTCTCTTGCATATCTGTGTTGTCCTGGCGGCATTCGGGCCTTTAGAACTTTCATTCTTTTTGGGATGGCCTCCACAGCTACTGCCTTGTATGAGAAGAGCTATTGTCTTCGTTACTTTCGTCGACAAGACCAGGAATACTCCTTCAATTCGTAAAGGTGAAGAACAAGAGAAGTGCTCGCCCGTAGAGAAGAATGGCTGGCAAAGCCAGCCCAAAAAGAATGGACAATATCCCAAGCCAAAGAAAGAGGTGCTGAAAAAGAACTACACTTCAGTCCATGCCTTTGGACTAGGACCAAGACCTCAGCCAGAGGACGCTCAGTAACCTCTAGTCAGGAGATGCAAGTCTGAGTAGCTAGCCGGGGGAAAGACGTCGGCCTGACGGAAGCCGGAGGCCGCCGCCAAAGCTCGGCCTGCGCGCGAGTGGACTGCAAACGCAAGGGACCGCTGAAGCGACGGCCAACCGCATGCGGAAGACCTGCGCGAGGGACCCGGCAACATTGAAGCCGGGCTGCTCGCCCTGCTGCCCGTGGCGGCGGGCCGCGGCCTGCTGCGCAAGGTGGTGAAGCAAGTCCAGCCACGTTGCGTCGAAGGCCCCGTGTACGTCGACTGCCAGGGGAACAAAATCGTCGCCCACCGGGTGGTCCGCGTATTTACGTTCCTTGGTGTCCGCCGCTTGGCGGACTGCGTAGCCCGCCTCCTCTGACGAGCGTTTGGCGCTGCTGGAAACGAATCAGTCAGTCGTGACGACGTCGGCGATGAGCCGAGGCCCCCCACCGAGCGCGCTGGCGACGAGATCGGCCCGCCGGATGTGGATGCGGCCATCCGCCCCAGCGGTCGGAGGCATGATGCTGGTACTCTCGAGCGCCACCGTGTAACCGGCCTCGACAAAGATTCCAAACATGGCGTTCCGCAGCAGGTTGTGTGTTCCTGTCCGCTCTCCGCCCCGTGCGCACCTGAGCATGTGAGCAGCCAACGATGCCGCATCTGAATCGCGCTCCCCGCACTTGCACTGCTGTACTCCACTGAGGCAGGGTGGGAGGAGGCCGAGGAGGCGGTGCACCGCCGTACGGAAGGCGGCATCGGGCATTCGCAGCGCATCATGGATCGGCAGGGCAGACAACCAAGCTGCCGCCCCAGGTGAGGATGTCGAGAGCAGCCGCGCGCGCCCCCGGAGGTCGGCCGCTGGCAAGAGCCCCATCACCGTGGTGAAGGAGGCCGCATCCACCTCTGCCATGAAGCGAGCTTGGGCCCGGAGGTCGGCCGTGCGCGCAAGGTGCGCGAACGGGACGGCCCGTGGCACCAGGGCTGGGTGATCCGCAAGCAGCTCATCCCGGGCTGAGCGGAGAGCCGCCTGGAAGGGCAACGTGCCAGTCTCCACGTCCGCCGTCGCCTGCCCTAGATGGCGACTCCCATGCCGGATGAGCTGGGCCACCGGAGCCGCAACCTGCGCCCAACTCCCCAGGTGTGCCGCCCGGCAGGCACGAGCCAGCAGCCGGCAGCCCAGACCCCCGCGGCTCACAGGCAGGGAGGCCTGGTGCACGGCAGCCGGCGTCGCCAGGAAGGCCGGGTGTTGGACGAGGGCCGCTGCGCTGGCCAGGATGCCTGCATCGAAGGTTGCATAGGCGGCCTGTGCCGCCGGGGAGGGGGGAAGGGCTCGAGCCAGGTACAGGGGACGTGGGGCAATGCTGCGCGTCAGCATGGCGAGCCCTAGCTGCATGTCGTGCAGCTCAGGGAGGCGGGCCGCCGGCTTTATGTGCTCCTGCAGCTTGCCGTGCAGCTGCTCGTCCACGTAGGCAGGTGAGCCCAAGGGAACCCCGAGGAGTGTGATGCCCTCGTCTGGTGTCAGGCAGCCGGGGGGTAGGCGGGGAGGGCTGGCGATCCTTGGGGGGACCAAGCGCTGCACTTCGATGCGCGGATGTCCAGGCCAATCCAATCTAAGCTGCTCCTCCAGGGGCGAAGGCAGCCAAGACCTTGTCGCGTGGCCCGACCAGAGTCGTGTCGTCTGCGTAAGTGGGCAGGAGGACGCCCAGGTGAGCAGCGGCCGTGGCCTTCAAGGCGCGGTCGTGGGCCAGCGCGTAGAAGAACCCCGCCAAGGGGTCCCCCTGCTGCGTGCCCGTGGCAGACTGGAGGACCTCCACCCCCCCGGCTCCATGCCGCCATAGGAGATCGCTGGGCTTGCCGTAGCCCAGCCGGAAGAACGGCAGCAGGGTGGGGAAGGCGTCACGGAGCTCCTCGGCGACAGCTGCGCGGTCGACGCAGTTGAAGGCGTTGCAAACATCCACTGCCAACACCACCCACTCCGGGTGCAAGTCGAGGGAAGCCCGCACCCCATGTACCACTGCTTCGCCGCCGCTCCGCAAGCCTGCGCCATATTGGTGCGGGGCCAGGTGTGTCTGGGCCGCATTGGCGTGTTGTTGCCAAAGTGCCCGTCCCACTAGGCGGTGCAGGACCTCGCCAATGGCGATGGGGCGGACGCCACCGTTGACCTTGCTGAGGGCTAGCAGGGAGCTGGCGCAGAGCACACCGCGGATGCTGGCAGGGATGTGACCGCGGGCCATGTGTTGGCACGCCTGGTGCAGCGCCCGAAGGTCCGCCTCGTCCCCTTCAAGGAAGAGCACCTTCAAATGCTCCGTGACCATGCGCGAGGGGCCGCCTGCAGCTGCGCGCCGGCTGCTCTGCAAGGCCTTGCGGAAGGCTGCCGCATCAAGGGCCACCTCCGCCTGCGGGACGTAGGAAGCCAACCACGGGGGCAGGGGAGAGCGCGGCCGGGGGTGGAGGGACGAGAGGGCTTCCCGCGTCGCCTCAGTTGCCGGCGCCAACACCGAATCATCGAGCGCTTGGACGGCTCGCGAGAGCTCCCCGGCATGGCCATACCGGAGAGCGCGGCGGACACTGGCCGCCCTGTCAGGCGAAGGCGCTGTCTGCGAAGTGCGGCGGCCTCCTGAGGCCGCAGCCACTGCAGCGTCGTGCCGCGCCAGGAGCTCCTCCCATCGCCCGCACTCAAAGAGGTAGATGCGGTCCAGGAGCAGCTGGCGGACTTGGCCGTGGCCCTGGGGGGGTGCTCGCCCAAGCAGCAGCCTGGGGAAGAGGATGAAGACCTTCCAGGCTGCAGCGTCCCTGTGGTCGACGCTGCAGAACGGGGTGGAGGGCGCGGCGCAGGTGTGGGCGCGCCCACCGCGGCGCATGGCGCAGGAGAGGGAGTGCCTCCTGCCGGTGAACCGCATCGAGGTCAAGGTCCGCCGCCCATTGCCAGTGGTGGGGACCTGGAGGGGTCGGCCCGGGAGGGACACGTCGGCCTGGGCGGCCATCGCGGCCGCGGCCGCCCTCAGCGGACGTGGCCGCTTCTGCGCCGCTCGATTGGCCTGCAGCTGGCAAGCGTGCTCGTGCATGGTCCGAGCGCGCTGGGTTGGCCAGGGGCGCTGACAGTGCCGGCACCGTAGAGGCTCCGACGGAGGAAGCGGCGGTGAGGACGAGGGAGGTGAAGGCGACGGCGGTGGCGCTGGCTCGCTCGGCGATGGTGGAGGCGGCGGCGACGGAGGCGGCGCCGATGGCTGGCGCAACAGAGGTGGGTTCTGGGGTGGCAGTGGCGACGACGGCATCGAAGGCGGCGACGGCGGTGGCGGCGACGGCGGTGGGGACGGCGGCCCTGTGGCCATGGCAGGCACACTCACAGGGACATGAGGAGCAGCATTGCCCTCAGGGGACAAGGCACCCTGCCGATAGACTGGGTTCACCTCGGGGGGCTCTTCTTGTCTCGAGGGCGGAGTCAATAAAGCAGGTGCCCCACACATCTCTGGGGCGGGAGGCGATAGATGCCCCTCCGCGTGATGCTCCTGCTCCTGAGCAGGGACGGCCTGAACAGAGACGGTGGGGCCGCCAGCCGCGACTGCCACAGCAGACGCCGCGGCGGCGAGGCCGGCTCGCTTCAAGCAGGAGTACGCATGGATCGCAAGACCATGCGCATTCTTGCAGAGCTTGGGACATCGGGGGCACTGCACGCCCTCTGATGCCGCAGGGGGTGGTGGCGGCGGCGGCGGTGATGGGGGGAGCGATGGCTGCGTTGCGTTGGACGTCGGTGGCGCGTGGAGAGGGAATGGCGGCGGCGGCGGCGGCGGCGCGGGCCTACAGATGAAGCGGAGGCAGGAGGCGGCGACAACAGCGGGGAGCAGTGCGGGGACTTGAAAGTCGGGCGGCGCTGGCGGCGGGGGCGCAGCGCCCCGCTCCAGCCGGAGTCTGGGACGAGGCGCCCGGACCGCCTTACACAGCCGATTCTTTCACAGCCGATTCTTTCATATCAGCAGCCGCTTCCTTTACACAGATGCTTTGCCTGGAGCGACTCCTGAAGCAACTCCGGACTCGGGCTCCGTCGGCGGCGCCGGGAGCGCGCAGTTGAGGCGACGGGGAGTGAGGCGGCGGAGGCGAGGGCGGCGGGTGCGAGGGACCGGCGTGCCGCGGACCCCATGGCGGGCGCCGCCGGCAGCGACGCCGGCGGCGGCCCGGGGTTTAGGAGGGGCGGCGGCGGCGGCGGCGCCCTCGACCTAGGATTGGACCTAGGACCTCAAGCGTTTGCACGAGAAGAAGAACGAGGTGCAAATTTAAAAGGTAACTAGCAACTGGCGAAAGCTCAAGGTGCTAAGGATTGATTGTGGAGGTCAATACTCCTCGACTGATGTCCATGAGTGCTGATGTCCATCAGTACTGCAGGCCTGGATTGTTAGCCCATTGCCCATAGCTAGTTTGCTTAAGAATTTAAGCAAACTAGCGAAGCTGAGCGACGAAGATCGTACCTTCAGCAGCCTGAGTCCACATCAAGTTCGTGTTGCCATCTTCTTGGCCAACATCTAATGAATTGCATACACAGAAAATAGAAGGCCATGAAGTGCTCAAAGTGCTTCAAGGCAACACGTAGCCGCAGGAAAGCAGCCAGACAGATAGTCAAGGAGGCTGGCCACTACGTCGACCAATGGCGGAAGGTCGTCGGCTTTCCTTATGCTGCATAACGATTCCCAAGTTGGGCCCAAGACGGCGTGATGTTGCAGCTTCTAACGGCGAGGGAAGTGAACGCTGTCGTGACCACCAAAACGGCACCAACATTGTCGTGACCGGACCTCCAACAGTAAACAGTCAGCACTAGCGTTTTGATGAAATTGGCATATTACGCAGCGGAGATGTACTTGAGTTGGCTTTCTCGTCGTCGGCCTGAATTTGTGGTGTTCTTCATCGTGCCTTGCAGGCGCAATGCGATCCATCGATCTCCGCGTGGGATGTCGCTGATGTGCTCGTATGATGCGGAACACCAGCTCCTACTGCCTTGCGGTAATTTCGGGCGATGATTGGCTGGGCCTGCATCTGCATTCCTTGACTTCGACCGTCATATGTGAACTGTACAATGTGGCGCTTGGCGCCATGTCCTTTGCAATGAGCAGACCAGTAAACCGCCTCGGAGCGGCTGGAAGGCCTACTCTGCTGTCCGCCATGCAGATGAAAAAGCTGCTACACAAGCAAGCGGTCCAGTCCGCGTACCTTGTGCTGATGACGTCGTGTGACGAGTCTGCCTTGACTCGTATGTGAGTGCGGTGGTCTACAGGGCGTGCTTATTTAATAAGTTGCTGGATGAGTACTTGGATGTGTTCGCCGACGCTCTCTCAGACGGTCTTCCGCCTCACCGAGGCGTGGCTCATATCATTCCTGTAATGAATTACGCTCTAAACACGTCTGTTAGAGAGATAAGTCCTTATTGAGTTCGAACATAGTGGGTTTAGGAGCCAACCCACTCACAGGAAGCACAAGCGCAATGCGCAGCGGAAGACAGGCCCTGTGGCGCCGCCGTCCGGCGGCGACTCCACATCCTGGGCGCAGACCAGCGACTGGCCCTTGACGGGCACAGCCATGGGCGCCCCGCAGCAGGTCCGCAGCAGTGCGGCGGCTGCTGCGGCGGCGAGCAGCGGCAAGGCTGCCCCTGGGGCTTCACTGGCTCGAACTGATTGTTGCGCCTCTGCCCCAAAGGCTCCTTATGCTTCCCAGTGCCACCCCTCCAGGGGTGTGAGCGGGTCGCCCCAAGGCCCACCTTGCGGCGGGCGGGCCCAAAGATCCTCCCTTGGCTTTTCGCAGCCCTTGCCCCCATTGGGCATGCCACTTCTTCCCTTGAATGGGCGGACCTTGGCAAAGGGTAATTCAGGACGGGCGGGAGCCGTCTCTGGGCGGGAACCGTCTCTGGGCGGAAACCGTCTCTGGGCGGAAACCGTCTCTAGGCGGAAACCGTCCCTGGGCGGGCCGCTTGCCCAGCCAGCCAGCCCGCCTGCTGGCGGGTCACCTGGCCCAAATAGCCACTCATGTAATGTCAACAGAGCCATGTGGCTTAACCAGACGGCTGCTTCACTACAATTCCTGTAAGGATACGCCCTATACACGCAGTTGGAGAGAGCAGTCCTTATTGAGTTCGAAGGTAGTGGGTTTAGGAGCCAACCCACTACACAAGGAAGCACTAGCGCATAGGCGCAGCGGAAGATAGGCCCTGTGGTGCCGCCGTCCGAAGGGGGCTCCACCTCCTGGGCGCAGGCCGGCGCAGCAGGCCCCGCAGCGCAGTGCGGCGGCGGCTGCGGCGGCGAGCAGCGGCAAGGCTGCTCCTGGGCTTCCTCGGCTCGAATTGATTGAGGAGCCTCAGCCCCCAAGGCTCCCTGTGCTTCCCCGTGCCCACCCCCCTCCAGGGGTGTGAGCGGGTCGCCCCGAGGCCCGCCTTGCGGCAGGCCAAAGATCCTCCCTTAAACGGGCGGATCCTGGCGAGGGGTATTCTAGGACGGGCGGGGCCCGCACCCGGGCGGGCCACTTGCCCGGCCAGCTTGCCCGCCAGCTGGCGGGTCACCTGGCCCAAACAGTCTGTAATGCCAGCAGAGCCATGTGGCTTAACCAGACGGCTGGTTCATTACAATTTGGATGGAGCCCGGCGCTGAGCCGCTTTACAGACCGACGTACCGACTGAGGCCTCTCCAATGTCGAGAAATGCTAAGCCAAGTGAAGAATTTACTCAGGAAGGGTCATGTGGTTTCGGGTCATGTGGTTCCTTCTCAGTCGTCGTACGGTACGGTACCGATCCTCTTCGTGTGAAAGAAAGACGGCAGTCTTCGGATGTGCGTCGACATCGAGCTTGTCATAAGCTGATTATCAAGAACGATACCCTTTGCCGCGAATAGATGACATTCGGTCGTCTCGCAGGTGCTACTCTGCTTAGCTCTCTGGACTTGCAAAGTGGGTATCACCAGCATCGTATCACGCCTGCGGATGTCCAGAAATCGGCTTCATGTACGCCGGTTGGACATCAACTCAAGGTGCTGAGCTCTGCTCTTACCAACGCACCAGCCATTTTCCAGCAGTGATGACGAAGGTGTTCGGCACCTTCCGGCCCCCTACGACTTCGTGCTGCTTTGCTTCGACGACACCCTGGTGTTCAGCAGAATACGGGATGACCAGTGGTGCATCTACGTCGGGTTCTGCAGCTGCTTTGTTGAAACCAGCTGTATGCGAAGAGGTCCAGATGTTTGTTCACCAGCCGGAGCTGACGTACCTCGGGCATGTCGTGGGCAAAGACGGGATACGCGTCGAATTCAAGAAAGCTTCGGTCGTATGGGGTTGGTTTGTGCCATGGATTGTGCCTCAGCTGCAATTCTTTTAGATTTTCAAAATCTTCCGAAAGTTCCTACAAGCCTATGAGAAATTGACCCTTCCTCTTACGCGGCCCACTTGTAAGGAAGTACCCTGGGAGTGGTCGTCCAAATGCCAGAGGGCGTTTGAGGATATCCAGAAGGCACTTACAGCTCCGTGCCTTTCAGCCTTTCCACGAGAAGGCGTGCCGTATGTGCTGATTTGTCACGCCTCTTTGACCGGCATTGGTGCCGTGCTCTTGCAATAGGGCCACCCGATTGCGTCTCAGAGTCGCCAGCAGTGCGACCTTCACTACCGGTGAGCAAGAGCTGGTGGCTGTGGTGCACGCGCTGATACCTGGAGGGTGTGGACTTCACAATTGTTGCGTTCCGCCCATTTGGACGCATCACCCTCTCATTAACGCGTCCATGTGGTATCTGTAGCGCGGGACACTTCTGTGTATTCTCCCGCGCCCGTTTGTTTCCCCCCCCCCCCCCCCCCCCCC
>WELB01000200.1:123060-183298 GCA_009602725.1 Spirogloea muscicola
AATCTAGTACGTGGCCAGGCCACGCGGCTTCCTTCTGGAAGTGGCGGCCAGTGGCGGCCAATGGCGGCCAGCCTGCGGCGCCGCCGAGCGGCGGCGCTCTGACTGCGGCGCCGCCGAGCGGCGGCGCCCTGCGGCGCCGGCTTGCGGCGCCACCAGTGCGTCACGGGTGTGGCGCGGCGTCACGGGCGCGCCACACGTGTCACATACACGTCATTACGGGTGTGTCGGCAGATACCAGAATATGCCGAGGAGCTTCTCTCCGGAAGTCCAGGATTGGCCACCTCTGCTGGAGGCGGCCCGCGCCTGTACGTCACATCGTCAGCAGGCGCCTCACACCGCGCGACACCTCACGCGGGTCGCTCGCGCGTCGCACGCGTCAGGCACGTGCGCGTCAGCGTCAGTGGTTACACGATAGCGCTTAACTCGGAGTTAAGCGTCCCATAACGGCGGGGACGTTACAGAATCCCTCTCGCTCAAGCGAAGGAAAGTCAGAGCAAAATTTTTAGAGAGTCCTTGCATAAGCACTCTCTAAAATTCAACAAAGTCCTGCGAGCTGCAAGAACATCCTTTGATACCAAATGTAAATGACCCGACCCCTGTACACAGGCAATTAGGCGGTCTGGTCCTGATTGGTTTCGGACGTGAGTATTTAGGAGCATACTCCTACACTGTGAAGCACCCGCACATCAGCGCGCAGCGGAAAGCTTGCAATGTGGCGCCGCCGTCAGGCGGCGACTCCACCTCCCGGGCACCAGCCCGCAGCTAGCCCACCAAGGGCCGGCCACATACGCCTTGCAGCGAGCCGGCAGCGTCCTGCCGACGACGGGCTGTGGCAGCAGGCGTAGCAGCAGGTTGCTCCTCTCTCTGGGCTTTGCTGATGCGAAATCCTGTCCGTGTATCTGCCCCCAGACTCCTAGTGCTGCCGGTGGTGCCCCACTTCCAGGGGCGCATGGGGGTCGCCGCAAGGCCCACCCCGAGTGGCGGGCCGTGCGAGGGGAAGGCCCACCCCGAGGAAGGGCCGCACGAGGCTCACCCCGAGGGGTCGACCTCTCGGAAGGCCCCACGCCGGGGGGGGGGCCCACCTGTCGGACCGACCCACGCCGGGGGGCCGATCCGTAGGACCGCCAGGGTGGACACTGAGCCACGGAGGCCCCCGTTCGGAAACACCTTATGACGTCCAGATCCCTATACAAGCAATGAGGGGTCAGTAGGTCCGTATTGGACTTCGGACCTTAGGGGGTTTGAGAACTACCCCACCTACAGATGGAACGCCACCTCACATGGCACATACTCGCGTATACCACCGCAGCGGAAGTCTTACTCTGTCCTGAGGCGCTGCCAGAAGGCGGTGACGCTACTGAGGGTCTGGCATGGTAGCTGTCCCCAGCAGCCATGGCACTTACTGAGAGCTGGCGAAGTCCGCAGCGACGAGCCCCAGCGACGAGCAGAGCAGCAGACGACGGCAGCAGAGCTGTGGCGGCTGCGGCAGCCGGCAAGCAGGGCTGTACCTCTCTCGGCGTCACTGGTCTGACTGACGAGTCTAGCCTCCTCGGCCTACTACTTATCGCGTTTCACCTGCCCCCCTCCCCCTAAGGTGTGATGAGGGTAGCCCCAGAGTCCTACCTCAGAGGGGCGGAACCGACCATGGGTATACGGATCAAGAGGACTTGCTCCGTTGACTGCTGGGCCGCTGCCGCTTGCAGCGACGCAGCGCCGGGCGGATGGAGTACAACTCCAGGGCGATGCCCCTTGCAGTGAAGCAGCGCCCGCCAACTAGGGTACGGCTCCAGCGCGGTGTCGCTGACAGCGAAGCAGCGCCCACGGACAGGAATACAAAATTCCTGCGTGCAGTGAAGCAGCGCTTTCCCGGGCAGTACGACTCCCAGACGATGCCACGTGCACCGTGCCGACTTTCGGACGAAGCCACGTGCACGCGCGGTACGAGGCCCCGTGGGCACGGACCGGATTTATAGTTACCCGTACCGTTTGGCACTCCCAAACGGGAGGGGACCTTACATTCCTCCCCACTTAGATATTCAGGTCCTCGGGTACAAGGACACGGCATGAGAGGAGCACTTCGAAGAGATCAATTCCGATGGGTGCGTCCAGCACTGCGATGCAAAGGAGTTATGTGCCCCTGGCAAGAACTTTACGGAGAACAGACGGGCAGTCGGCAAGATTGGCCGAAGGTTCCCAAGTGTTGTGTTCAGGTCCATAGCCTAGCCACTTTACAAGATACTCTCGGTACAACGATCCAGCCGTTTGGTCAAGCCACACGGTGCTGTTAGCGTTACATAACCGCTAGTTTGACAGACAAGTGGTTCGCCAGGTGGCGGGCAAGCTTGCCGGGCGAGTGGCCCGCCAGATGCAGGCCCCGCCCGTATTAAATTACCCCTCGCCAGGATCCAACCATTCAAGGGAGGATCTTTGGCCCGCCGCAAGGCAGGCCATGGGGTGACCAGCTCACACCCCAGGAGGAAGAGTGGCACGGGGGACGTACTACGAGCCTTGCGCTAAGACCCAACAGCACTTTGGACCGGTGAAGCCTGAGAGCAGCTTGCTGCTGCCTGTCGCCACAGCCGCCGCCGCAGCCTGCTACGGAGCCTGCTGCGGGGAGTCCGTGGCTGCGCCCCTTGGGGAACAGCTGCTGGCTTGCGCCCAGGAGGTGGAGTCGGCGCCGGACTGCGGCGCCACAGGGCCTTGTCTTCCGCTGCGCCTATGCGCTAGTGCTTCATTGTGTAATGGGTTCACTCCTAGACCCCTACAGCCGAACATAAGAAGTGTAACGTTCCCTCCGTATGGGAGTGCCAACGGTGCCGGTAACCTTACATGTTTGTATTTGTATTTGTCGTGGGAAACGCCCCAACGGTCCCGGCTCCGCCCCGGCGCCCGGCCCGAGGCCCCGGTTCCGTACTGCACGTGATCCGCCCCCGGCGCCGCGGCCCGAGGCCCCGGTTCTGTACTGTACGTGCTCCGGCCCCCCCGGCGCCACGGCACGTAGCGCCGCGAGGCGCCGCCCGACGCGCCGCTTCGCGCCTCCTCGGCGCCGCCCGAGGCTCCGCGTCGCGCCCCCTTGATGCCGCACAAGGCACCCCGTCGTACCTCATTGGCTCCGCCAAGGCGCCCTTCCGCGCCGTCCAATAGCGCCGCGTTCACGCGCCGCTTGGCGTCTCCTTGGAGCCGCCCAAGGCGCCGCTTCGCGCCTCCTTGGAGCCGCCCAAGGCGCCGCTCTCCGTGTCCCCTTCGTTCGGCCCGCCCCTTCGGGGGAGGGCCTTGGGGGCGACCCTCGTCACACCCTCAGGGGAGGGGTGGTAGATGGATCGCTATATAAGTAGTAGGCCCTGGCCGGGCTCGGAAGTCCGACCAACGCCGAGAGAGACACAGCCCTGCTGCCGCCTAGCCAGCCCCCGCTGCCGCCTAGCCAGCCCCGCTGCTGCCTGCTGCCGCCGCCGCTGCCACAGCTCTGCTGCTGCCGTCTGCTGCCCAGCCCGTCGCCGCAGCTCGTCGCTGCAAGCCCCGCCGGCTCTCTGGACAGGGATGCTACAGCTCGGCTGCTGCCGTCTGCTGCCCAGCCCGTCGCCGCAGCTCGTCGCTGCGGGCCCGGCCGGCTCTCTGTAAGTCTATGGTAGAGTCACCGCCCTAGGACGGTGCCTCAGGGTAAGACTTCCGCTGCGCTCTGTGCGCGTATGTGCGTTGGTGTTCCTTGTGTATGAGGGTTGTCTCCTAAACACCCTATGCTTGAATCTAAACCAGGACATTCTGACCCTAACTGTGTGATTAGGGGCAGGGATGTCACAAGAAGGATGACTCATCCTAACTGCGTGTTTAGGGGCGAGTTCCTTACATATGGTATCAGAGACCGTCTTGCATTTATCGGGCTTGTGATATATTGTACTCGCCGCTGATGATGCAAGGATCTTCTCGATGTGCTGGCTTGACCTTTTCTGTTGAGATAAAGTGTTTTGCCAGACGTTCGTCCGCGGGGCTGCTTAGCGGAAGCGACAAGTGCTGCGTCATGTTTGCGCACTGAGCCAGCACCGACCAATGCCGACATCGACTGCCTGATCCTTTGAGGAGGACACCTGCTGCTTAAATCGCTTAGAGGTGGGGATTGACGCCTGCAGCCTTTGTGTGGTAAAGGTCTAGTCGGGTGGCCAGCATCGATCGTGTGCATCGGTCTTGGTCATATCTGCTGTAACGTCCCCCCGTTTGTAAGAGCCAAACAATACCGGTGAGCAACGTAACGCGCGCTTCACACGCGCTTCACGCGCGTCACGCGCCCGTCACGCGCGCCACGGGCCAGTCACGCGCGGCGCGCGCCAGTGCCCTGGACTTGTATTCCTATTCGTCAGACTCGCGCCACGCGCAGCCCGCAGTATGCGCGGCACGTTCCCCTGTATCCTCATTGTGCGGGTCCGCTCTTCTAGGGGCCGGACCTTGGGGGCACCACGCGCCAGTAGTATCGCCATTGTGCGGGTCCGCTCCTTCGGGGGCCGGACCTTGGGGCTACCCTCGTCACACCCTCCGTGGAGGGTGGTAGGTGGAACGCTATGGGTAGTAGGCCGAGGCCAGACTCTCAAGTCCAATCAGTGACGCCCAGGGAGAGGCACAGCCCTGCTTGCCTGCTGCCGCAGCCGCCGCCCCAGCCCTGCTGCTGCCGTCTGCTGCCCAGCCCGTCGCCGCGGCACGTTGCTGCGAACATCGCCGGCTCTCCATAAGTGCCACGGTTGCGCCCCATCTGGGCCAGCTACTAACCCCTCTGGTAGAGTCGCCGCCTTCTGGCGGCGCCTCAGGGTAAGACTTCCGCTGTGCTATGTGATGCACTTGAGTACAGCGTGTGCGTTGGTGGCCCACTATGTAGGAGGGTAATTCCTAAACCCCTAGGTTCGTACTCAATAAGGACGTACTAACCCCCAACTGCGTGTATAGGGATCAGGACGTCACATCTGCGGCTGTCTGCCTGCCTGCTGTTTGGAGGAGTGGAGTCACACGCTGCCCTGCTTGCTCGCTCGCTGGTGCACCAGTCTTGCGATGTCTTGTATTGCAGTATAGATTGTGCGCTAGGCTGACTGTTGGAGCCTGACTTGATTACTCAGTGTTCCTCAGAAAGCATGGAATCGCACACATCTCGTGCGCCTCCTAGCCCTCCTCGGGAGGTAGAGCGGTCGGCTGCTCAGGCAGCGGCTGCTGCAGGGCCAGCTGCTGAGGCAGTGATTGCTGTGAGGCAAGGCCATGAGGGGCACGCCGAGCTTAGAGCCGCGGGCCAAGAGGGCCTGTCGTCTGGGGAGGTGCAACGCATGGCACTCCTCACGCAGGACCTGGAGGCAGTCCAGTCTGCGATGACCCAGCTCACTACCGCCCCTTGCAAGGATGTGCGGGGAGCACCACGCCCACCTCGCCCACATCCGTGCTGGACAGCGCCATGCTCAACAGATCGATGCCGCGGTGTTCTGATGCGCAAGAACAGTGGCAAAACTGCGCATGGACTTGCCAGGGCCTACGCACCAAGGCAAATCTCCGGTCAGGATGATCGTGAGGGCTGCAATCGTGGCGCAGCGATGTCGGAATGGTTCGTTCTGATACTAACGGACGCGATGGCAAGAGTGCCGCTCGCCGCGACCTCGCGAGTGCCGCTCGCTGCGATCTCGCGCGAGATCTCGCGGGGGAGCCACGTGATTGGTGGACGCCCTCATGCAGTCCACGACGCCCGATGTATTTAACACATGAAATAATTTCTCCAGCTCAATCATGACTGCATATGGCAATACCCATGCTTAGCTTCGGGCTCACGACAAGTTGGATGCCATCCGCATGAGCGGCACAGACTTCGAACCATATGTGCGGCGCTTCAGGCTGCTGCTTTCGAAGCTGCACAACGAGCCTATGAAGGCGGGTGATCAGTGCCAGCGCTTCAAGGCTGGGCTGCCTCCCAATATGCGCACGTGGGCCGCGGTAAAATTCCGCTACTTCGCTGGCTCTTACGGATGCCCCAAGATGGTGGAGCACGCCAAGAAGATGCTCAGCACGCCGGACATTGGGCGGGGCCAGCGTCCCCTGCTTGAGGCAGGTGGGTCTACACAGGCAGAGCGGGTGAAGAAGAGGTTCTACCCTAAGGAGGGGTCGAACTCTCGTCCTACAGGCGGCTTCCAGAAGGCGCGAGTGGAAGGTGGTGGCTGCTTTCGCTGCGGCGACAAGGTCATCAGATCAAGGACTGCCAGGCGGCAGATCCCTCTGACTCGAGGTCACGTCCACAGCGCCCTATGGGCCGGGACAAGGGCAACTTCAAGAGCAAGCGTGAGTGCCTGACCCTTGCCTCTGAGAGCAATCTCATTCAGCCAGATGCATGTGAGCTGTTTGATCTTGCTGGCAAAGCTTGCCCGCCATCCAGGACACCGATTGTGGGCTCAATTTCTGCCTTTTTGCAAGGCCGGAGGGCCTCTACCTGTGTAGGTTGCCCACATTGACTTGCAAATGGCTGCAGATATTTATCTGAGCTGGCCTGCGCGCCGTCGGCCTGGAGAAATTTTGTTCTTCATTGTGCCGCAGAAGCGCGGTGTGATTGATTAAGCTCCGCTCGGGATGTCTCTGTTGTGCTCGCACGACGCGGGACACAGGCTCCTTAGGCGTAGTGTTAATGCCACTCAGCTTAGGCCGTACCGGGCAAAGTCAGGGTATATGTTGCTCGCACCCCCATTCTTGGTATCAGTGTACGTGGGGTACACTCTATGCTATTAAGAGGCTGGATACAGCGGCCAAGATCCTCATGGATTCAGAGGCCTCGGCGTCTTTTGTGGAAAAGACTCTGATGTGTTCCACTGGCTTGAGTTTGCAAGCATATGATTTGCCTAGAGTGACATCGGCCGATGGCCAACCCACCGATGTGCTGGTTCTTTGCAGGTTCCCATTCGCGTACAACAGCACAAAGCCGAGGTGCCTTGTTACGCCATTGTGTTGGCTGCTGCATTTGATGTGATTAGATGATCGGCTCTAAGCCACATCGGCATGCCTTGATTTTGAAAGCCAAACTTGCACTGTACAACGTAGCGTACGGCGCCTTTGTCCTTTGCAACAAGCTTCCCTGTGGACCGCAGCTGGCGGCAGGGGCTTCCATTCTGCTGTCCGCCATGCAGATAAAGTGATTTATAACAAGAACACTTTGCAGCCGGCATATCTCGTGCTGGTGGCGTTGAATGACGAGTCTGAGCCTGACTTGCGTGTGAATGCTATGGATTCACATGGCGGGGTTCTTGATAAATTGCTGGAAGAGGATGCAGATGTGGTTACCGACTCTCTTCCAGAGGTCTGCCTCCTCATCGAGGTGTGGCTCATTATCACATCCCTGTCCCTAATCCTACAGTTGGGGTCAGAATGTCCTGTTTGGGCTCGTCCATAGGGTGTTTTAGAGATAACTCTCATACAAGAGAACGCCAACGCACATACGCGCACAGAGCGCAGCGGAAGTCTTACCCTGAGGCACCGCCCTAGGGCGGTGTCTCTACCAGTAGACTTACAGAGAGCCGGCGGGGGCCCTCAGCGACGAGCTGCGGCGACGGGCTGGGCAGCAGGCGGCAGCATCGAAGCTGTGGCAGCGGCGGCAGCAGCAGGCAGCAGCGGGGCTGGCTAGGCAGCAGCAGGGCTGTGTCTCTCTCGGGCGTTGGTCGGACTGCGGGGTCCCGGCCAAGGCCCACTTCTTGTAGCGTTTCTCCTGCCACCCCTCCCCAGAGGCCGTGACGAGGGTCGCCCCATGGCCCTCCCCGGGAGGGGCGGGCCAGACAAGGGGAACGACGAATATGCCGGACGCTGCCGCGCGCGGGGGAAGCAGCGCATTGGCGGCTGGAGCGAGAGTCCGGGAAACACGACGGATCTGCCCGACGCTGCGCGGGCGAGCGAAGCAGCGCCTGGCGGCTGGAGGGAAGATTCTAGAGGACAGACGGATCTGCCAGACGCTCCCGCGCGCGCAGGAAGCAGCGCCTGGCGAATGGAGCTGAACTCCGGAACAATGCCGCGCGCGAGCGAAGCAGCGTCCGCCGGAAAGAGTACGATGGACGATGCTGCGCGCGAGCGAAGCAGCGTCCCTCGGACAACCTGGCGGGCGAGGCCGCCTGCATGTGCGGTACGGAGCCAGGGGGCTTCGGACCGTACTTAGCTACACAGAGTGCAGCAAAGTACCCGCACCGTTTGGGGACTCCAAACGGTAGTTACGATACGCTCATGAAAGGTTCCCGGCATCGTTGGCACGCCAAAACGTTACACTCAACCATTCCATTGGAGCCAGGCTGTAGAGAACCTCGTCCTACACACGCAGTTAGGGTGAGGAGTCCTTGTTGAGATCGGCTGTAGGGCGTTTATGAACCAACCCACTACACAAGAATGCACTAGCGCATCGGCGCAGCGGAAGACAAGCCCTGTGGCGCCGCCGTCCGGCGGCGACTCCACCTCTTGGGCGCAGGCCGGCGCAGCAGGCCCCGCAGCGCAGTGCGGCGGCGGCTGCGGCGGCGAGCAGCGGCAAGGCTGCTCCTGGGCTCCTTGGGCTCGAACTCCCTCGAGCCTCAGCCCCAAGGCTCCTCGTGCTTCCCCGTGCCATCCCCCCTCCAGGGGTGTGAGCGGGTCGCCCCATGGCCCGCCTTGCGGCAGGCCACAGATCCTCCCTTGAACGGGCGGATCCTGGCGAGGGGTATTTTAGTACGGGCGGGGCCGCCTCTGGGCGGGTTACTTGCCCGGCCAGCCAGCCGGCCACCTAGCGGGCCACTTGGCCCGGATAGTCGGTCATGCAATAAGAACAGAGCCGTGTGGCTCACCAAACGGCCGGGTCATTACACAGGCGCTGATCCGCGGTACCGTCCCATGTACCGGCTGAGCCCTCTCGGACCTCGAGAGAAATGTGATTCCAGGTCGAGGATCTGCTGGGGAAAGGCTACATTGAGCCATCTCAGTCGCTGTAACGTCCCCGCCGTTACGGGACGCTTCATTCCGAGTTAAGCGCTACCGTGTAACCAACTGACGCGCATGTGCCTGACGCGTGCGACGCGCATGTGATGCGCGAGTGACCCGCGCGAGGTGACGCGCGGTGTGACGCGCCTGTCAGCGATGTGACGCACAGGCGCGCCGCCTCCAGCAGAGGTGGCGAATCCTGGACTTCCGGAGAGAAGCTCCTGGGCATATTCTGGTATCTGCCGACACACCCGTAATGACGTGTATGTGACACGTGTGGCGCGCCCGTGACGCCGCGCCACACCCGTGACGCACTGGCGGCGCCGCAAGCCGGCGCCGCAGGCTGGCCGCCGTTGGCCGCCATTGGTCGCCACTGGCCGCCACTTCCAGATGGAAGCCGCGTGGCCTGGCCACGTACTAGATTCCCCTTGTCGGGCCCGCCTTCCTTGTCGGGCCCGCCTTCCCGAGGTGGGCCCTGAGACGGACCTCCCAGAGACCCCTGGGGAGGGTGGCACGTGAAGCACTACAAGTAGGGCTGAGAGCAGACTCGGGTAACTCGGTCAATCTCAGTGAAGCCCGCGAGAGAGAGGCGCAGCCCTGCTGCCACCTGCTGCCGCAGCCCGCCGACGCAGCCCTGCTGCTGCCTGCTGCCGCAGCCCGTCGCCGCATCCCGTCGTGGCGGATCTTCATCGGCTCTCTGTGAGTAAGACTGTGGCTGCAGTCGCTGGCCCGCACTTGAGAGGTGAGCTGCTGACTGTCGGCAGCATCTCAGGCCAAGACTTCCGCTGTGTGATACACGTGGTGCTTCGCTGTGCTGGGGGTTTGTCTCAAAACCCCAACGACCGAACTCAATCAGGACATAACTGACCCTCGACTGTGTCTTATGGGTCAGGAATGCTTCAGTCGCCGTACGGTGCAATCATTCTCTTTGTCAAGAAAGTAGGATGGCAGCCTTCGGATGTGGATTGACTATCGGGCTTTGAATAAGCTCACTGTCAAGAACCGATACCCTTTGCCTCGCATAGATGATCTATTCAATTGGCTCGCAGGGGCACTGTGTTTAGATCCCTGGACCTGCAAAGCGAGTATCACCAAATTCACACTTGCAGATATTCCAAAGTCGGCGTTCTGTACGCCGCTTGGACAATTCAACGTGCTTGAGGTTTGGTCTGACCAACAATGCACCGGCTACGTTCCAGGCTGTGATGACGAGTGTCTTTGGCCCCCTGCTCTATGATGTTATAATGTTCCCCACTTTGTGAGCGCCAAACAGTGTTGTTAACGCTTCCATGGTGTTAGCCCTGTGCGGGACCGTACGAACCCGCCCTGGCACTCGTGCTGTTGCCGTTCCGTCCGGGCTCGTCCGGGTGGCTTCGCGTGCTCCCGTCGTGCTCAGCCAGACATGCTCTGTGATGTCTCTGACCCTTAAGAGCACAGTTAGGGTCAGTAAGTCCTTGTTGTTTCGGTCGCTGGAGTTTAGAGACAAATTCCCAGCACAGCGAAGCACCACGTGTCCTACACAGCGGAAGTCTTGCCCTTGAGGCGCTGCCGACAGGCAGCAGCTCACCTCTCAGGTACAGGCCATTGACTACAGTCACAGTCTTTCTAATGAACCGGCCGTTTGGATAAGCGACACGGCTCTGTTGCTATTACATGACCGACTGTTGGGACAAGAGGGCCCGCCAGGTGGCGGGCTGTGTAGTGAACTCGCCCCTACACACGCAGTTAGGGTGAGTCGTACTTGTTAAGTTCGGCTGTAGGGGATTTAGGGACCAACCCACTACACGGCAAAGCACTAGCGCATAGCGCAGCAGAAGACAGGCCCTGTGGCGCCGCCGTCCGGCGGCGACTCCACCTCCTGGGCGCGAACCAGCAACTGGCCCTTTACGGGCGCAGCCACGGGCTCCCCGCAGCGAGCCCCGCAGCAGGCTGCGGCGGGGGCTGCGGCGGCCAGCAGCGGCAAGGCTGCTCCTGGGCTTCACTTGTCCGAACTCCTTTTCGAGCCTCAGCCCCCAAGGCTCCTCGTGCTTCCCCCCGCCACCCCACCTCCAGGGTGTGAGCGGGTCGCCCCAAGGCCCGCCTTGCGGGAGGCCAAAGGTCCTACCTTGAACGGGTGGATCCTGGCGAGGGTACTTTAGCACGGGCGGGGCCCGCCTCAGGGCGGGGCACCTGCCCGGCAAGCCAGCCCGCCACCTGGCGGGCCACTTGTCCCAAATGGCCGCTCATGTAATGCCAACAGAGCCATGTGGCTTAAGCAAACGGCTGGTTCATTACAGGCTGGCTTGCCGCGCAAGGGCCCGCTCGGAGGTGGGCCCCCGCCATTCGAGATACCCCCGATGATTTGCTCGTTCAAACAGAGGATCTTGGGCCCGCCGCAAGGCGGGCTTTGGGGCGACCGGCTCACGCCCCTGGAGGGAGGGTGGCACGGAGAAGGACAAGGAGCCTTGGGGGCAGAGGCTCAGCAATCAGTTCGAAGCCCGTGAAGCCCAGGAGCAGCCTTGCCGCTGCTCGCCGCCGCAGCCGCTGCCGCACTCCGCTGCAGGGCCTGCTGCGCCGGCCTGCGCCCAGGAGGTAGAGTCGCCGCCGGACGGCAGCGCCACAGGGCCTATACTTTGCTGCGCGACGCGCTAATGCTTTCATGTGTAGTGAGTTGACCTCTAAACCCCCTACGGCCTGGCCGAACTGAACAAGGACTGCTCATCCTGACTGCATGTGTAGGGCGAGGTTCTCTACAGTCTTACTCAAAGAGAGCCGATGAAGATCCGCGACGACGGGATGCAGCGACGGGCTGCAGCAGCAGGCAGCAGCAGGGCTGCGTCGGCAGGCTGCGGCGGCAGGCGGCGGCAGGGCTGCGCCTCTCTCTCGCGGGCTTCACTGATGTTGACCAGATGCCCCCGAGTCTGCTCTAAGCCCTATTGTAGTGCTTCATGTGCCACCTCCCCAGAGATCTCTAGGAGGCTCGTCTCAGGGCCCACCTTCGGGAAGGCGGGCCCGACAAGGGGAATCTAGTATGAGGGCAGGCCACGCGGCTCCCTTTCGGAAGCGGCGGCCTTCCTGCGGCGCCGCCGAGCGGCGCCGCAAGGCGCCGGCTTGCGGCGCCGCCAGTGGGTCACGGTGTGGCGCGGCGTCACGGGCGTGCCACACGTGTCACATACACGTCATTGCGAGCTCGGCGGCAAAATCAGGAATATGCCGAGGAGCTCCGCTCTGGAAGTCCACGGTTCACCGCCTCTGCTGGTGGCGGCGCGCCTGCACGTCATAGCATCAGCAGGCTTGTCACATCGCGCGACACCTCGCGCGGTTTTCTCGCGCGTCGCACGCGTCAGTCACGTGCGCGTCAGTGGTTACACGGTAGCGGAGTTAAAGCGTCCCGTGACGTCGGGGATTTTACATGCTCGGCGGCATGTGTGCGCCCGGACGCCCCCGGTGGCATGTTCGGCAGCGGCCATGCTCGGCTTTGCCCGGCCTCGGCCATGCCTGGCGGCATGCTCTGCCGCAGCTATGCTCGGCGCCATGCCGCCTGCTGGAGACAGCTCATGGTTCCTCGTCAGGCACGCTCCTCGCGGGCGAGCCTTGGGCCGACTGTGACGTCCCTGTCCCCAATCACACAGTTTGGGTCAGAACGTCCTGTTTGGGTTTCGGACATAGGGTGTTTAGGAGACAACCCCCTTACAGAGTGGAAAGCCAGAGCACACAGCGCACACACACGCGCACATAGTGTAAAGAATGAGGATCGTCAAGCCCAAGGACGAGGCGTGGATGTCACGAGGCAAAGGTCGGAGCCAAACGTATGCAATGGGTCAAAACAAGCCAACTGTTGACGTTCAAACAATGTGAAATACAAGCGTCTGGTGGAGGCAGCACAGGTTGCCCCTCCTCCTTAAGTACCCATCGAGGTTTCGCAGAGTCGTGCCTCCGGCCTCATGGGATCATTAAGCGCCCGGCCACTTGCTACAAGCCCTCACAGAATATCTACCCGTGGCCGCCGCCTCTGCCGCTGGATTCGCCGCCGATTGCGGGGACCCGTGCCTAAAAGTAATACTAGTAGTGTTCTAATACTAGAAGTCTAGATCCCGGCTTTGCCACTGTCGCGCGCAGGAGTTCTGTATTGCTCCTTGATCAGCATCGCGCGCCGTTGTTTGTAGATGCGCCTTCTCCATTGGCGCGCGTCGTCCTTCGCCCAACTGGTGAGGTTGTCGGCCTCCTCAGTACCCTCCAGCTATGAGTCCCATGATATTGATGTTCCACCTGTGTAACTTCGCTACACATAGCGCAGCGGAAGTCTTGCCCTGAGGCACCGCCGGAAGGCGGCAACTCGACCGAGGGTCAGCAGGTGTCCCCGCAAGGGGCGCGGCCATGGTACTTACAGAGAGCCGGCGAGGCCAGCGACGAGCTGCGGTGACGGGCTGGGCAGCAGGCGGCAGCAGCAGAGCTGTGGCGGCGGCTGCGGCAGCAGGCAGCAGCAGGGCTGTGCCTCTCTTGGCGTGACGGGTCCGACTGAGAAGTCTGGCCTCTGCCTACTATTGATAAGCGTTCTCTCTGCCACCCCTCCCCTTGGGGTGTGACGAGGGTCGCACCCAAGGTCCTCTTCCGAAGGGGCGGGCCTGACAGGGGGATACGACGAATCCAAGAGACACTGGCGCACAGCGCCAAGGGACTGGCGCCAAGAGAGTGGCGCCCCAGGCCAAGAGCCTGGCTCACGGGGCCAAGGGACTGAGGCCATGAGGCCATGAGTCCAGGCGAAATGGCCCACCCGGCCGGCCCGCAGGCCGTGGGCTGGGCCCGAGGGAGAGCTGGCCCACCCGGCCAGCCCATAGGGCGTGGGTACGAGGCGTGCGCACGTGGTACGGAGCCTCGGACCTCGAAGCGTACTTCGCTACATATAGTGGAGCAAAGCTACCGGTACCGCTTGGGACTTCCAAACGGTAGATACGATACGAGTGTAAGGTTACCAGCACCGTTGGCACTCTCAAACGGAGGGAACGTTACACCGGCCCCCATACACCCTAGAGGGAGGGTGACATGGAAGCACCAAGGCACGGGGCAGAGAGAGACCCGACTGGAGGCCGAGGACTCAGTGAAGCTCTGAGAAGCGCAGCCTTGCGGCTGCCTGCTGCTGTAGACCGCTGCCGCGGGCGGCTCGTTGCCGGCTCTGCTGAGGAGACCTTGGCGGGCGTCCCGCTAGAGGCAAGTCTGCAGCGCGTGCCCAGGAGGTGGAGCTGCTGCTTAGCTGCAGCGCCACACGGCGAAGTCTTCACCGCTGTGGTGGAGTGCTTCCTCGTGGCGGGTGATTGTCCCTAAAACCCCAAGTACTCAATCCCAATTGGGACGCATTCGGCTCTAACCTGCGTGTTAGGAACCGAACGCTACAGAAGTTGGGCTGGTTTACTTGGACGACATACTGGAGTTCAGCGAAGCGCCGGAGGATCACATGGGACACCTACGCCGAGTGCTGCAGTTGCTTCTTGAGAATCATTGTATGTATGCCAAGAGGTCCAAGTGCGCATTTTATCAGCAAGAGCTGACATACCTTGGGCATGTTGTGCGCAAAGACGGCATATTGTGGGCAAAGACGGCATACATGTCGACCCCAAGAAGACTTCGGTCGTACGGGATTGGCCTGTGCCACGGAATGCACCTCGGTTTCGCTCCTTTCTGGGATTCCCATGTTACTTCCGTAAGTTCCTACAAGGCTATGGGTACTTGGCACTTCCTCTACCGAAGCTGATTCGTAAGGACCCTGGGAGTGGCCGTCTGGATGCCAGAGGGCATTTGAGGGAGTACAACAGGTTCTGACATCTCCGCATGTTCTGGCCTCTCCTTGGGAAGGCATGCCATAAGAGCTGATCATTGACCGGCATTGATGCCGTGCTCTTGCAAGAGGGTCACCCAACAGCGTTTGAGAGTCGCCTGCTGATCCCTGCAGATCAAATTTACACTATGGGCGAGCACGAATTGCTGGCTGTGGTGCACGCCTTACGTGTCTGGCGTTGCTACCTACCTGGAAATGATGGAATTTGCAGGTGTCACGGATTATTGCCCGTTGACATACTTTCGGACACAGCAGCATTTGACTAGGCGTCAAGCTTGATGGGCTGAGTGTATGGCATCATTCCATTTTCAGTGGGTGTACCGCCCTGGACGGATCATTGTTTCGGACCCTGTGAGTCGCAACATTAGAAGAGCTGATGTGTTATGTGAAGGACCCAACCCCTAAGCGGACAGTTGGGGGTTAGATCGTCCTTATTGGATTCAGTCGCTGGGGTTTAGAGACAAACCCCCAGCACAATGAAGCACCACGTGTACTACGCAGCGGAAGTCTAGCCCTGAGGCGCTGCCGACAGGAAGCGACTCACCTCTCAGGTACGGGCCAGCAACTGTCCTCAAAGGAGCAGTCACAGTCTTAATCACAGGAGTGGAGGTCCGTAGCGACGGGATGCGGCGACGGCTGCAGCGGCAGGCAGCGGCAGGGCTGTGGCGGGCTGCGGCAGCAGGCAGCAGCAGGGCTGCGCCTCTCTTTTGCGGGCTTCACTGATGTTGACCGCGTGACGCGAGTCTAATCTCAGCCCTACTTATAGCTTCATCTGCCATCCTCCCCAGGCATCTCTGGGAGGCTCGTCTCAAAGCCAACCGTCGAGAAGGCGAGCCCGACAAGGGGATACTAGAGCGAGGGCAAGCCACGCAGCTCCCTTCAGGAAGCGGCGGCCGTCCTGCGGCGCGTCCTAGCGGTGCCGCCCTGCGTCGCGGCGTCGTAGGCGCGCCACACGTGTCTCGGCGGCCGGTTCGAGAACCCGACGAGGAGCTCCTCTCTGGGAGCCAAACATACGCCGCCTCTTCTAGAGGCGGCGCGCCAGCACGTCACATCGTCAGCAGGCGCGTCACACCGCGCGTCACCTCGCACGTCACTCGCGCGTCGCACGCGCGTCGCACGCGTCAGTCGCACGCGCGTCAGTGGTCACACATTAGCGCTTGACTCGAGGTTAAGCATCCCGTAACGGCGGGTACGTTACATGTTGGCTACCTTCAATGCTTCTGGAGTGCGGACTGCAGGACTGCGTCCAACTTGTAAGGAACCTCGCCCTAAACACGCAGTTAGAGAGAGCAGTCCTTATTGAGTCCGAACGTAGTGGATTTAGGAGCCAACCCACTACACACAAAGCACTAGCGCATAGGCGCAGCGGAAGACAGACCCTGTAGCGCCGCCGTCCGGCGTGACTTCACCTCCTGGGCGCAGGCTGGCGCAGCAGGCCCCGCAGCGGAGTGCGGCGGCGGCTGCGGTAGCGAGCAGCGGCAAGGCTGCTCCTGGGCTTCACCGGCTTCGAAATGATTGTAGAGCCTCAGCCCCCAAGGCTCCTTGTGCGTCCCCGTGCCACACTCCCTCAGGGGTATGAGCGGGTCGCCCCATGGCCCACCTTACGGCAGGCCAATGATCCTCCCCTGAACGGGTGGATCCTGGCGAGGGGTATTTTAGGACGGGCGGGGCCCGCACCCGGGCGGGGCACTTGCCCGGCCAGCCTGCCCGCCAGCTGGCGGGTCACCTGGCCCAAATAGTCGGTCATGTAATGTAATGCCCACAGAGCCATGTGACTAAACCAGACGGCTGGCTCATTACACAACTCGTCAAGCTTCTCGGCAACCCACGGCCGACCTCTCTGAACTCTACTTGCAAAATTCGTGAAGGGTAAGGCAAAGACCCATGATTTGCTGAGGCAGCCAACGTACACACGCACTCTCACCGATGACAAAGGCTTCTGGTGGCAAGGCGACGCATTCTGGTCCCGGACTGCAATGCCTTGCGCGCTGACATAATGCAGGAGCTGCATGCTACGCCTTCCAGTGGCCATCTGGGAGTGAGCAAGACCAAACAGGCTGTGAAACGCCTCTTTTGGTGGAAGGGCGTTTCAGCTCAGGTGCATGCTTTCGTGACAAGCTGTACCACATGCCAGCATAGAAGGGCAATCTTTGGCAAGCCTGCCGGATTACTTCAGCCCTTGCAGATTCGGGATCGATATTGACTGATGTAAGTGTGGATTTTATAACACAATTGCCTCAGACGCGGAACGGCTTTGATGCCATTGTCGTCTTTGTGGATCGTTAGAGTAAAATGTTGCAACTTGCTCCTACGACTACGCGGCATCAGCGAAGGATTGCACTAGCATCTTTGTGGATAAGGTGTGGAAGCTGCATGGTGTCCCTGAGAGGCTGGTCTTGGACGGCGATCCTCGCTTTACGGGTCACTTCTTGAAGGAAGTTTGCAAGCTCATAGGCACGAAGCAGTCCATGTCCACAGCCTTTCCTCCACAAACGGATGCCAAAGCGAGAGAATGAGCGGGTTCTCGAGGACATGCTGAGGCACTTTGTCAATCCCAGCCAGACCAACTGGGATGAGTATTTGGCTCCAGCTGAATATGCTGGGAACAAAGCCTATGAAGCGTCCAATAAGGAAACACCATTCTTCCTCAACCATGGTCAGCATCCCCGAGCTGCACTTCAGGTGGGGAGGCCGGAACGAGTTTCCGCCACGGTAGCCCTTACTGGGACCCTCTTGGAGGCCCAGAGACGAGCTCGGCATGTCTTGGAAATTGCCCAGGTCGCCAGAAGGCTTATGCTGACAGACGTCGGAAGGTTGTGTCCTTCGACGTTGGTGCGCAAGTGCTGCTGAGCACGAAGCACTCATTCTTGCAGGCTGTGGGTACGCACAAATTGCTGCCCAAGTCGGTTGGACCATTTGCCAGTCCTTTGCTACAGAGATGTTGATTGGGTCAACGTGAGCCCCACTTTTGCCTACTGCATGCCCCAAGTATGCCAGCTTTGACTTGTACCACACAGACTTGAATCGTGTGGCGTACTACTGATTCTTAAGGAGCAACTGCAGCACTCATATGCAGGTGCACCACGTATTCTTCAGGTGTTTATTGAAGACCAGAACATCCTCCGAGTTCGCAAGTACAACAAACAAAAAGGTACCAAGTACGTCACTTATCACAGCCTGAAAGGTGGCAGGTGCATTGATCAAACCAAAACTGAGCACCTTGAATTGGAGTTGCCCAAGTGATGTACGGAAAGCCGACTTGGGGACATCATCAGGAGTGATACGAGTTTGGTGATAATTACTTTGCAAGTCAGTCAGTCTTTGATTGTCTTGCTGAATGCGGTAGCTCCAGCAAGACAATCAAAGAGATCTTCGGCAAAGGGTAACGGTCCTTTACGATGAGCAACGGGCCGGTCAGGGAGGCCATCTGCCGGAAGAGTATCGGAAACACAGCCGAGTACTCTTCCAGCAACTGGTCAAGAACCGTACCATGTGAGGCCTCAGCACTCACATTGAGTCAGAGGGAGACTCAGCACTCATCGTCACCACAGCAAGGTACACTGCTAGCGCTGGTACCGTGGAAGAAGCCTCTTCAGCTGTACAGCTGTTAACGCAATAGAGGAGTCTTCAGGTGATGGCGGTACGCTTGGAACATCTTTGCTTAATGCAAATGGGCGTGACCCACGGAGCACAGTGCACGTAAGCCGATCAAAGTGCAAGAGGGCTGACTTAGCACAGAGCTAGTCATCCCCCAGGATCACATAAAATGCTGCAGCCAACTCGATTGCATAACAAGACACCCGAGTCCTGTAGCTTTAATAGAATTGGAAATAAGCAACTGCCATAACAGAAGCCTGCTGGCGTATACAAGAGCTTTCTAGACAATGGGTGTCTGAAGAGCCATCACCACTGGGAAACGCAAGGTGGTCGCCGGCTTTGTGGACGCCCAGCAGGGTGAGCCCTTACAGAGGTGGACGGATCACACCGTGCTTGCAGGGCACGACGAAGGAAACGGATTCTCTGCCGGATGGCACTTAAGCCAGCTCACACATATACTTGCTGCAAGTTGCAAGTCTTTGGGGGTTATCCAAAACAGAAGAGGCCCACCCGCCTCAAGAGCTTGCACGAATGCATCAATAAAGCGTACAACAGGCACAGCATGTGGAGGACAGACACTGCAAATCCAAGCAAACAGCTCACGTACAAGGTGCCAGGGAGGAGTTAAGAGAGGAGCAAGCATAAGGGACTCACTTTTGCCGGCCTTGTCCTTGCTGAGAGCCTTGCCCCACATCGGGCGAGTTGTGTAACGTTCCTATCCCTATTCACACATTTAGGGTCAGAACGTCCTGGTTTGGGTTGGAAAATAGGGTGTTTAGGAGACAACCCTCTTACAGGAGAACGCCGACGCACATACGCGCACATGGCGCAGCAGAAGTTTTACCATGAGGCACCGCCCAAAGGCGGCACTCTACCGAGGGTCAGCAGCTGTCCCACATGGGACGCAGCCATATACTCAGAGAGAGCCGCAGCGAGCTGAGGCGACGGGCTGTGTAATGAAACAGCCGTCTGGTTAGGCCACATGGCTCTCTTGGCATTACATGACCGACTATTTGGGCCAGGTGCCCTGCCAGCTGCCAGGCTGGCTGGCCGGTGGCCCGCCCGGGTGCGGGCTCCGCCCGTCCGGAAATACCCCTCAAGGATCCGCCCTGCCAAGGGAGGACCTTTGGCCTGCCGCAAGGCGGGCCTTGGGGCGAACCCGCTCACACCCCTGGAGGGGGGGTGGCACGGGGAAGCACCAAGGAGCCTCGGGGGCTGAGGCTCATCAATCAGTTCGAGCCCGGGAAGCCTCGGAGCAGCCTTGCCGCTGCTCACCGCCGCAGCCGCCGCCGCACTGCGCTGCGGGGCCTGCTGCGCCGGCCTGCGCCCAGGAGGTGGAGCCGCCGTCGAGGCGGCGCCACAGGGATCCGCTGCGCTATGCGCTAGTGCTTCCTTGTGTAGTGGGTTGGCCCCTAAAACCCCTATGCTTGAATACAATAAGGACTTTCTCCCTCTAACTGCGTGTTCAGGGCGAGATTCATTACAGGCTGGGCAGCAGGCGGCAGCAGCAGAGCTGTGACAACGGCTGCGGCAGCAGACAAGCAGAGCTGTGCATCTCTCAGCGTCAATGGTCCGACTGATGAGTCTGGTCTCGGCCTACTATTTATAGCGTTCCACCTGCCACCCTCCCCTGAGGGTGTGACGAGGCTAGCCGTAAGGTCCTCCACCGGAGGGGCACGCCCAACAATGGGAATACAGATCGAGATTGACCGCCAGATGCTGCCGCGTGCAGCTAAGCAGCGCGGGGCGGAAAAGGTACGGCTCGAGGGCGATGCCGCTTGCAGCAAGGCAGCACCCACCGACAGCAGTACGACTCCAGAGCGATGCCGCTTGCAGCGAAGCAGCGCCACCCGGGGAGGTTACAGCTGCAGGGCAATGCCACGTGCACCGCGCCGAACAAAACCACGTGTCTGCGCCGTACGAAGCCCCGTGGCCTCGGACCGTACTTACCGGTACCGTTTGGCACTCCCAGACGGCGGCATGCTCGGCCGCGGCCATGATCGGCGCCATGCCGCCTGCTGGAGACAGCTCGTAATTCCCTCGTCAGGCACGCTCCTCGCGGGCGAGCCCTGGGGTGACCCGAGGGTGACCCGATACACCCTGGAGGGAGGGTAGCACGAGAAGCAGTGTTGTCAGGAGTGGAGAGACCCGACCGAAGGCCGGGGACTCAGTGAAGCTCTGAGAGAGGCGGAGCCCTGCTGCTGCCTGCTGCTGTAGATCGCTGCCCCGCGCGGCTCGTTGCCGGCTCGCTTTGGAGACCTTGGCGACGTCTTGCTAGAGGCAAGTCTGCAGCGCCCGGGAGGTGGAGCTGCTGCCTAGCGGCAGCGCCACAGGGCAAGTCTTCCAGTGTGCCGGAGTGCTTCCTCCTGACGGGTGGTTGTCTTCAAATCTGCAAGCGATAAATTTTCAAAAGGGACGCATTCGGCTCTAAATTGCCTGTTGGGGACCGAACGCTATACAAAAGCCCCCGGCGGCATCTTCGGCCACGGCCGTGCTCGCCCATGCTCGGCATCGGCCATGCTTGGCGGCGTGCTCTGCCGCGGCCATGCTCGGGGCCATGGCGCCTGCTGGAGACAGCTCGGTGATTTTTCGTCGGGCACGCTCCTCGCGGCAAGCTGTCATGCCCAGGCGCAGAGCGTCTCTGTCGCGTCTGCTAGAGGGCGGTTGGGCGGAAGCGAGCAGTAGCCAAATCTGGTCGGTTATCTTGAGGTAGTAGGGGGTAGAGGGACTCCCCATGCGGGGGGTAACCCAAGGGTGACCCGCTGAGAAGGGTGCAACCCGTATGGGCGAGCCAGAGAGCCCCAGTGCGCCGGACGCTGAGTCCCTGTTCCTACTGCGTTAATCCCACCCCAAGCGGGGTGGGGCCTTAATGAGATGGACGGCGGAGAGAGGCCATTCTTCCGCAAATTCCCCGTTGGAGAGTGATCTTTGGCGCGCCGCCTCTGCCGCCGGCATGGGTTCGGACGGCGGGCACGGCGCGAGTTGCGAAGGGGGAATTTTCAGGCTAGGGTGGCCAGAAGGCCGAGCGGCGAGTGACACCCCGGCGGGGTGACCACGCGAGCGTGAGGAGCGAGTGCGGCAGAAAGCAATCATTCTCTTTGCGGAAGAGATACCTCTGTGACGGCTTGGAGGGCGGGCGAGTGACGCGGCGGCATCTGGGGGCGCGCATCGGGTGGCCAAGGTTTGGGTGAAACCGTGACGCTTTCTGCCACATTCTCTGCATGTCTGCTCACCTGTGCTCACCTGGTAGTGGCACCTCAACGCCTAGCGCTATACGGGCAGGCACGGCAGAGCCTTGGGGCGACCCCCATGCACCCTGGAGGGAGCGTGGCACGGGAAAGCACCGGAGTAAGGTGTAGAGAGAGACCCGAACGGGAGGTCGGGGAATGAAGCTCGCAGAGAGGCGCAGCCCTGCTGCTGCCTGCTGCTGCAGACCGCTCCCCGCGGGTCGTTGCCAGCTCGCTTTGGAGACCTTGGCTGCGTCCCGCTAGAGGCAAGTCTGCAGCGAGTGCCCAGGAGGTGGAGCTGCTGCCGCAATTCTTCCTCGTGGCGAGTGGTTGTCCCTGATTCTCCCAAACACTAAATTCTGACGCATTTGGCTCTTACCTGCCTATTAGGGGCTGAACGCTGCAGAGCTTGCCGCCTCGTCAATTGCTGTTGAGTGTGGAAGTACGGCAATGAGCAAGGATCCGTGACTACTGTTGTGATGTCCTGATCCCTATACACACACTTAGGCGTTAGTACGTCCTGGTTGGGTCTAATCAATGGGGTTTAGAAGCAAACCCCTACAGTGAAGCAATACTACAGCACACAGCGGAAGTCTTTACCCTGAGGTACCGTCAGAAGGCGGCGACTCAAATGAGGGTCAGAATTAGTAGCTGTACCCACATGGGGCGCAGCCATGACCCTTACGGAGAGCCGGCGACGTCCACAGCAACGAGCTGCAGCGACGAGCTGAGCAGCAGACGACGGCAGCAGAGCTGTGGCGGCGGCTGCGGCAGCAGGCAAGCAGAGCTATGCCTCTCTCTGACCTCACTGATCGAACAACCGAGTCCGCTCTCGGCCGACTACTTGTGATGCTTCAATGCCATCCTCCCCAGGGTGTGTGGGAGCCGCTTCAAGGCCCACCCCGTCAGGGACGGGCCTCACGAGGGTCGGCCGCGGGGACATGTCACGTCCAAGGGAAGACCTCGAGGATACCATAAGGTGGACAGGGGACTGCCACGGCGGACCGTGAGGGTCCCGTAGGACATTTGACGTCCACGGGCGGACCTCGAGGATACTGCAAGACTGGGGTTACGCCAAGTCATTCTTTCCGTCTGACCATCTGTCTGGGGATGGAAAGCCGTGGACATGGATTGCTGGGTGCCAATCAGCCTGCACATTCTTTCCAGAAGTGCCTCGTAAAGCGAGGGTCGCGGTCAGACACGATCCGCTCGGGGACTCCGTGCAGTTTCCATACTCGGTACACGAATAAACCAGCAAACTCTTTTTTTGGCTGACACCTTTGTGGTCGTAGGCACAAAATGCGCCATTTACTCAGACGATCCACAATTACGACAATGGCGTCATGGCCATTCCGCGTCATCAGCAACTGGGTGATGAAATCCACACTTATATCAGACCAGTTATTCGGAGGAATCTCCAACGGTTGGAGCAACCCGACAGGCTTATGAGAGCGTGCCTTACTGCGCTGGCAGGTGGCACAAGTCTTCACTAAAGAATCCACTTGGAATTTCAAGTCCGGCCACCAAAAGAGAAGCTGGACAGCTTTCTTTGTCTTTCCCATACCCAAATGACCACTATACGGAGACTCATGCAGTTCGTGCAAGATACTGCTGCGCAAGGCATTGCAGTCAGGGACTACAATGGCGTCACCTCGCCACCAGAAGCCTTGGTCATTTACTAGTGTGCGTGTATTGGTTTCACTTGCGAAACTTGGGTCTGTGCCATACCCATCACGAATACGCACATACAGCTCAGAGAGGTTTGCGGTGGACTGCCGAGCAGCTCCACGAGTAGGCCGCACGTCTGCGGTCTGAACCCCTGAAGCGTGCAAGACAGCCGCCACAGCAGCCCCTGCAATGTTGCAGGTCACCGAATCCGCATCATTCATACTTCCAGAGCGGTACAATCACTGGAAACGAAATGTGGCCATGCACTTAGCTCACTGTGCTTGACGCCTGCTCATTTGCTGTTGTGTGTGAAAGTAGGTCAACTGAAATATTCTGAGCCCTTAACAAGCAGTTAAGGGTTAGGACGTCCTGATTGGTTTCTGTCTCCGGGGTTTAGAGACGAAACCCCCAGCACAGAGAAGCACCACATGCACACGCAGCGGAATACCTTGCCCTGAGGCGCCACCGACAGGCGGCGACTCACCTCTCGGTACGGGCCAGCAACTGTCCCTAAAGGGAGCAGCCACAGTCTACCTTCAGAAGAGCCGATGAAGATCCGCAGGGACAGGTTGCGGCGTCGGGCGGCAGCAGCAGGCAGCAGCAGGGCTGCGCGGACGAGCTGCGGCAGCAGGCGGCAGCAGGGCTGCGCGCCTCTCTCTGGCGTGGGCTTCGCTGACCAGAGCCGGGTGCCCGGAGACTGGTCTCAGCCCTACTTATAGTGCTTCCTGTGCCACCCCTCCCCAAGGGTCTCTGGGAGGCTCGCCTCAAGCCCACCTCGAGAAAGCGGGCCCTACTGGGGGAAACGGTCGTGAGGGCGGCGGCGCCGCCCTGCGCGGCGCGGTGCCGCCCTGCTCGGTGTCGCCCTGCGCGGCGCCGCTAGGCGTGTCACAGCGCTACACGCGTCACAGGTATGTCACTACGAGTCCGGCGGCCATGAGGTGGCGCTCACCGGTTAGGCGGACATGCCGCCGACGGGCGCGGCGCGGTGCCGCTCTGCGCGGTGCCGCCCTGCNTTGCCGCGCGTCGCCCACGTGTCGCACGCCAACGATACCGGGGCCGCGTGCCGTTACCACGCGTTAGCGTTCAACCCACGCTTAAACGTCACGTAACGGATGGGGACGTACATCAACGGTGATCCGTTATGACCGTAAATTCAACACCCTCGAGATCGCATCGCCACAGTGTAGGGGCGTGCACAACAGCAAGGGGCTCTTGCTCCCCCGTAGCGAAGTTACGCGCTGCAGGACTAAGCAGGTTACCTTCAAATGCTACGGAATGACCCTCCTGCAAGAGAACGGCACCAGTGCCGATCAAGAGGCGTTACTACTACTAATGGCACGCCTTCTCGAGGCAAGACCAAAACGGGTGGATGCACCAGGACCCGTTTTCATATCCTCGAATGCCCTCTGGCATTCGGACGTCCACACCAAGCTTACGTCCTTACGAGTGAGCTTCGTAAGAGGAGATGCCATACTTCCGTACCCTTATGGGAACTTACGAAAGTAGTTTGCGAATCCCAAGAAGGGACGCAACTGTGGCACACTCCGTGGCACACTTACTACTACAGTCCTTTACTACTTGGTGGGGTTGACGCAAACCCCGTCTTTATTCACATTCCCTATGTATGTTCCGGCTGGTTATACACATAGTTGGCATATGGTCGATCTGCACGCAGCAATTGCAGGACATGCTGCAGGTGCAGTACGTGATCCTCAGGCGTTATCCCGAACACCAGTCTGCCATACACGAACCAGCACAGAGTCACACAGTAGGGATCGAAGACTTTTATCATCACAACCTGACACATGGCAAGTGCTTTGGTGAAACCAAACGGAGCATCTTGCATCCGAAGTAGCCCAGCGGCCTACGACAAGCCAGCATAGGACTTCCTCAGGTGTGAGACGAAATGGTCATCACCACTTTGCAAAGCTAGGGAGCTATGCACATGAGCTCCCGCAAGACGATTTTACAGATCATCAATGCTAAGCAAAAGGCATGCTATCTTGACAGCGAGCTCGTTCAGAGCTCATACTCGATGCACATCCAGGATTTCAGCCTACTTCACAGCGAAGAGGATGGTTGGGGTGCACCGCACGACAATTGTCAAGAGTCACACCACGTGAGAATACAACACTCATAGCAGAGTCAGGGGGAGAGTGTGACATTCCTGACCCTTAAGAGTACAGTCAGGGGTCAGTAAGTCCTTATTGATTTCGGTCGCTGGGGTTAGAGACAAACCCCCAGCACAGAGAAGCACCACGTGTACTACGCAGCGGAATACCTTGCCCTGGGGCGCCGCCGACAGGCGGCGACTCACCTCTCAGGTACGGGCCAGCAACTGTCCCCAGTGGGAGCAGCCACAGTCTACTTACAGGAGAGCCGATGAAGATCCGCAGTGACGGGTTGCGGCGTCGGGCTGCAGCAGCAGGCAGCAGAGGCCTGCATGGACGAGCTGCGGCAGCAGGCGGCAGCAGGGCTGCGCGCCTCTCTCTCGCGTGGGCTGACTTGGACCGATTACCCTGAGCCTGGTCTCAACCCTACTTGTAGTGCTTCATGTGCCACCCTCCCCAGGGGTCTCTGGGAGGTTCGTCTCAGGGCCCACCTCGAAGAGGCGGGCCCGACAAGGGGAATCTAGTACGTGGCCAGGCCACGCGGCTTCCTTCTGGAAGTGGCGGCCAGTGGCGGCCAATGGCGGCCAGCCTGCGGCGCCGCCTTGCGGCGCCCTGCGGCGCCGCCAGTGCGTCACGGGTGTGGCGCGGCGTCACGGGCGCGCCACACGTGTCACATACACGTCATTACGAGTGTGTCGGCAGATATCAGAATATGCCCAGGAACTTCCTCTCCGGAAATCCAGGATTCGCCACCTCTGCTGGAGGCGGCGCGCCTGCACGTCACATCGTCAGCAGGCGCCTCACACCGCGCAACACCTCACGCGGGTCGCTCGCGCGTCGCACGCGTCAGGCACGTGCGCGTCAGCGTCAGTGGTTACACGATAGCGCTTAACTCGGAGTTAAGCGTCCCGTAACGGCGGGGACGTTACAGAGAGTCTGTGCGCATCATCACAATGAGATACTCAGCCAAAGCTGGATTCATGTGAGAGTACGTCTTCAAATACAGCCCTCCGGCTCAGCTTGCCAGGATGCTGGTCAGAGCAATCCCATACTGAGCAACCCTTTGACAACCAAAGGCGGAGATGAGCATTCACCCAGAGTACCCAAAATGCACTCGAGTATACAGCTGAGGGCAACACGTGCCAGCAGCTTACTCAAGTGCACAGAGATACTCAGGCACATAGCTGGGCCGATGGCGCAATCTTCCCACTCAACAAACGGGCTTACATACAGGCCACTCGAGCAGGACATTGAGACACACATGGTCTCGTCCATATACGACACAAGTGGCTTGATACGTAGGCACCGCAAGGAGTATACAGGTGAAGAGAGTTCCAGGCAGCAGGTGCTGCAGGTGGCATTGACAACATTCGCCAACCCTGCCTCAGCACACCCACTCAGCCCGTAGCCGACCGTGATCACATCATCAACAGCTATGAAGAGCCATGGACTTGTACTGGAAGTAGATAACACCGAGGTGCTACTGACCAGGGCCACATAGGCCACTAGGTCAATGAGGATGGCGGCCAGCCACAGTCCTCATCTCACTACAGTGCCAAACACCATAGACTTCCAGGATTTGGATTGTGCCCACGCTCAAACCAAGGTGAGGGCGCGCCAGCCGCCAACACCAGAGATATGGCAAGGTGAGTACCAAAGCAGGGGCCACCCATGCTGAGGCATCACACAGTACTGATCTCACGACAAAGTCCACAACTTCCACGGGCATAGAGCCACGACTAGGCCAGCTTGGGTTGGGCGTTACTACATGAGAGCCCAACTCGTACACGTCTGAGGGGTCCCGGCAAGCCCGCAGCACAGCCAATAGCTGTTACACATGGAACGTCCTTGTGAAACACAAGCGACAACTACCACATTGACGAGCACGCACACAGAATTCAGCGCCAAGCAAGGACGCGGTGGCACACACGCCACTTGTCACCCACATCAAAGCCAGTTTGCCAAATCCATGGCAGCGCTTTTGTACATACATCTAGGGATGACACAGCTCTAACGTGACTTTGTTTTACTAGGACAACACTGCCACGCAATGCGGGAAACCAGCCTTGAAGCGTTACACTTGCTGTCTGGCGTCCATTGTACCGCATTTCATCAACAACAAATGAATATGCCGTACATACTCTTCGAAATCATTTGCCCACTATGCGAATGACGTCGACTAAAATGCGGGCATTGAGCTCCGCACGCACCTTTCCGTACTGGATGGTGAGAGAGCGGGTGAAGAAGTCCCAGAGATTAGACACTCTGGGGTGGGAGGACGACTTCGTGGATGCCCCAAACAGTTGCGGGATCCGTCGTGAGGTACGTGGTCGCGATTCCCACACGGGATGGTACAGGTGCTTTACACAACACGAACCACATGTTCAACTCACGGAGCCAGGCGGCGAGGCTGCGCTGCCCATCATACTTGGCAGGCTGGCACGGCTGGACAGGCCCAGCCGCGCGCCATGGCTTACTTTCACCTTGAGGCGGCGAACCCGCTGCTCACCCGCGCACATACGGGGCAATCAGTGTTCGCACCACACCTCTTTGCATAACAACCTCAACACAGGATTAACCAGCAGATGCACACTCGGGATTGCAGCCTCTACTTGCTCACTGAGGCGCTCGAGACGCCGCGCCTCGGCGGATGTCAGGCCGTTCGCGCCGGGCGCTTGGAGCTCCGCCATCTCGTTCACCATCTCCTTGACCACAGCCGGTGGTACTGCCGGCGGAGGAGGACTAGGTTGCGCACTCGAGTCAGCAGACTCCATGCCTTCACACCATCACACGTGAGGGATCAAGTCAGTGGTTGGCATAACACACACTGCTGAGACAATACTACCACAATGTTGCTGAGCAAGCTGGTGCCCCAGGCAAGCAAAGCAATCATGATAGCGCGCAAGTCATACCCCCAAAACGCAAAGCAGCAAGCGCAGCTGAGGGAGGGGCCAGAAGTGGAGTACGGACCAGTTTCTGGCACATTGTCAGATTGTGCCGCCCATCGGCGGTCGGTTTCACCTCCTTGTCGTGAAGACAGGCAATCTGCCGACTGCAGGTGGTTACGCAGGCGAGATACTGACCTGGCAATTGCGATTGCCGCCGGGGTGGAGGACTTTGGCCGACCCCGGACGAGTGGATGCAGCGGGCGAGTGAATCACAGCTCCAATCAGCGCGCCAATGCAGATCCACGGGTACGCTCTGGCAAGGGCCTTAAGTCACAGGAGACTAGTCAGTGCCAGAGCATCAGAAGGAACCTTGCATGGTCAGTCGTATCATCACGACATATACGAGGCTAGCCAGATGCAAGGACTCCTCTGATACCAAATGAAGCGTTCTAGGCCCTTCAGGGACAGTGAAAGGTTAGAACGTGCTGATTGCTTTCGGTCGCTGGTGTTTAGAGACAAACCCCCAGCACAGTGAAGCACCACGTGGACACGCAGCGAAATACCTTGCCCTGAGGCGCCGCCGACAGGTGGCGACTCACCTCTCGGTACGGGCCAGCAGCTGTCCCCAGAGGGAACAGCCACAGTCTACCTTCAGGAGAGCCGATGAAGATCCGCAGGGACGGGTTGCGGCGTCGGGCTGCAGCAGCAGGCAGCAGCGGGCCTGCATGGACGAGCTGCGGCAGCAGGCGGCAGCAGGGCTGCGCGCCTCTCTCTCTGGCGTGGGCTTCGCTCACTTGGACCGGTGCCCGGAGGCTGGTCTCAGCCCTACTTATAGTGCTTCATGTGCCACCCCTCCCCCAAGGGTTTCTGGGAGGCTCCTCAAGGCCCACCTCGAGAAGGCGGGCCTACGGGGGGATACGGTCGTGAGGGCGGCGGCGCAACCCTGCGCGGCGCGGTGCCGCCCTGCGCGGTGCCGCCCTGCGCGGCGCCGCNCAAGGCGGCCATGCCACCCGGCAGCCCGGCGAGCCGCGGCGCGCCGCGCATCACTGGCGCGCGTCGCCCACGTGTCGCACGCCAACGATACTGGGGCCGCGTGCCGTTACTACGCGTTATCGTTTAACCCAAGGTTAAACGTCACGTAACGGTGGGGACGTTACAGTTCCGGACCCCGGACAACGGCCGGCCCTGGTGGACTGTCGCCGGGGGACTTGCGCTGAGTCGCACTCCACACGGAGCATCTGGAGGCGGCGATGGCTGCCATGGACCCTGCCTCCCTCGCCCTGCTGGGGGTAATGTGCAGGGAGGTGCAAGCCCCGCTTGGTTGGCTGACTACCAGCGAGCGACGGCTCAGAAGGGCCAAGGCCCAGGTGCATGGATTGCACGGGGCCCAGGTGCATGGGTTGCACCAAGGCCAGAGCCAGGCGAACACCCTTCACGAGTCGTGTCGCCCGTCCGCACCCCAGAGATAATCTAGCCAGATGGAGAGTGGGGACCTCCACGTCTGGCTGGACGTGATCACGGATTGGTTCGTGCAATTTGGCACGGCCGAGGCGGCAAGAGTGGGTCTTTTGTATTGATCCCAGCCACACTGTTCTATTGGCGTTACATGACCGGCCATTTGGGACAAGTGGCCCGCCCAGGTGCGGGCCCCGCCCGTCCATAAAATACCCCTCGCCAGGATCCGCCCGTTCAAGTGAGGATCTTGGCTCGCCGCAAAGCGGGCCATGGGGCGACCCGCTCACACCCCTGGAGGGGGGGTGGCACGGGTAAGCACGGGAGCCTTGGGCTGAGGCTCGACAGGAGTTCGAATTTGTGAAGCCCAGGAGCAGCCTTGCCGCTGCTTGCCACCGCAGCCGCCGCCGCACCCTGCTGCGAGACCTGCTGCGCCGGCCTGCGCCCAGGAGGTGGAGTCGCCGCCGAAAGGCGGCGCTACAGGGCCTGTCTTCCGCTGCGCCTCTTCGCTAGTGCTTTGCCTATGAAGTGTATTGGACACTAAAATTCCTACAGCCGAACTCAATGAGGACGGCACACCCGAAGTGCGTGTGTAGGGCGACATTCGTTACAGTCTTGCTGCCACTATACCTCACTGGCGAGCCTCACCAGTGCTGGAGTCTCGTGAAGAAAAGCCCCACATCTGAGATGTACAACACCTGGGAGCTTCTCTCGACCTCTTTGACCGTTGTATTTTGGTTGATCCATATACGCAAGCTGGGAACTGGCGTGGGCCCCATCACGACGAATACTTTCTTGCAAGCTCTGGGGGCCGGAGGCCACTACTTGTGTGGCTGACCCACGCTGACTTGCATGTAGCAGCAAAGATGTACCTGAGTTGGCCTTCTCGTCGTCGGCCTGAAGACGTGGTGTTCTTCATTGGGCCTTGCAGTCGCAACGCGACCCATCGAATTCCGCGTTGGATGATGCTGCTGTGCTCGTGTGATATGGGACACCAGCTCCTACGGCCTGCGGTGATGATACTCAGGAGAGGCCGCACGAAGCGAGTCAGCTGGTCTATTTCGGCCGCACCCAGTGCTTCTGTTCACGGAGTACAGACGATGCTATATGAGGGCTGGTTGCTGTTACACCGGCTAGGCTCCTCATGGACACAGGGGCTACTGTGTCCTTTGTCAATAATTACTTGATTGGTGTCCATAACTTGGATGTGAAACCACTGCTATGGAGCGCGTGACATTGGCCATGGCCAACCCCACTGGTATATCAACTTTGTGTAAGGTCCCAATTTGCACTCAAAGTACAAGGTCGTAGTGTCTTGCTATGCACTGAGCTGGCTGGGAACTTTTATGTGATCTAGGGGAATGTTTGGCTTGGTGCCACATCAACAGGCCTTGACTTTGAGCGTCGTACTTGCACCGTACATCGTGGCGCACGGCGCCTTGTTCTTTACAATGAGGATGATTGATCGGTGCCACATCAGCAAATTTTGATTTTGAACGTCATAATCGCCCTGCCCTGTACACCGTGGCGCTCGGGGCCTTGTCCTTTGCAACGAGCAGACCTCTAAACCGCCACGGGCGGCTGGAACTTCGACTCTGCTGATCGACTGGCAGATGAAGAAGCTGCTGCACAAGCAAGCAGTCGAGTTCGCGTACCTTATGTTGATGACGTCGTGTGACGAGTTTGCCGCTGACTCGTATGTGAGTGCTAAGTCCTCACAATGCGGGGTTCTTGGCAAAATGGTGGATAAATCTCGGGTGTGGTACCCGTACCCGATGCTCTCCTGGACGGTCTACATCCTCCCCGAGGTGTGGCTCATACGATGTCGATGTAGCCAGGCACTGAGCCACCGTATAGACCGATGTGCCGACTGGTTCCTCTCGAATTTCGAGAGATGCAAAGCCAAGATGGATTTGCGAAGCAAGGGTCACGGGGTGCCTTCTCAGTCGCCGTACGTTGCACCGATCCTCTTCGTGCAGAGGAATGACCGAGTCTTCGGATATGCATCGTTGATCGAGCTTGTAGCAAGCTCATATCAAGATTCGATTCCCTTTGCCACGTGGGCAAAGCGGGATATGCGTCGACCCCAAGGCGACTTCAGTCGTACGGGATTGACCTGTGCCTCAGCGGCATCCTTTCAGGGATTCGCGAATACTTCTTCCAGAAGTTCCTACAAGGACGTGGCATTTCCTCTAACGCGAATCACTCGTAAGGACGTACCCAAGGAGTAATCGTCCGTATGCCAGAGGGCATTCGAGGATATTCAACAGGCACTTACATCTCCGCCTGCATCCGCCTTTTCTCGAGAAGGCGTGCCGAGCTGATTTGTAACGCCTCGCTGACCGGCATAAATGCCTTGCTTCGCAAGAGGGCCGCCCGATAGTGTTTGGGAGTGGCCCGCTGATCCCGCAGGGCGAAACTACAATACGGGTGAGCAAGAGCTGCTGGCTGTGGTGCACGCCAGATGCGATTGGCGTTGCTACCTGGAAGGTGTGAAATAGCAGTAGTCACAGATAATTGCCCGTTGACGGATTTCCACTCTCAACAGCAACTGACGAAGCAGCAAACTCGGTGAGCTGAATGTGTGGCATCATGCCGCTTCCAGTGGGTATAACGCCCTGGAAGGCTCAATTTTGCAAAGCCGGTGAGCCGCCACATTGCAGGGGCTGCTGCAGTGCTTACCTTGAACACGTTACGAGAAGCAAATGCCTGCGTCCTACTGGTGGCGCCTCTCGGCTACCGACTGCCAACCTCTTTGAATTGTACGTGCGTATTCGTGATCTGTTTGCGGAGGCAACCAAACTCTCCAATGACATTGGCTTCTGGTGGTACTGCGACACCATTGTGGCTCGGGACTAAAATGTGTTGCGGAGCACCATCATGCAGGAGCTGCATGGTACGCCATCCAGTGGTACCTGGGAGTCACTCAGACCAAGAAGGCTGTGAAGCACCTTTCTGGTGGCCCTGGTACACGCTTTTAGGCAAAGCTGTGCCACATGCCAGCAAAGCAAGGCAACTCTAGGCAAGCCTGCTGCCATTGTCGTTTTTGTGGATCGACGTGAGCACAATGGCGCACTTTGCTCCAACCACTACGAGTGCTTCGGCGAAGAACTTTGCTGGTGTCTTTGTGGATAAGGTGTGGAATGCATAAGGCGTACCCGAAAGGTTGGTCTTGGACCGCGAACATACTTTTACGGGTCAGTTCTGGCAAGGAGTATGCAAGCTTATTGGCACTGAGCAGGCCATATCCAATGCCTTCCATCTTCAGAGCAGTATCCGCAGCGAGAAGATAATTCTGGAGGACATGCTTCTGGGACGAACTTCTGGTTTCGGCCGATTTGTTGTGAACATGCCTATTATGAGTCCAGCAGCAAGACACCCTTCTTCCTCAATTACGGTCAGCATCCCCCGAGCACCTTTGCAGGTGGGGAGACCGCAACGCGTTCCGGCCGCTGTCGCCTTTACTCCAAACCCTCTCGAAGGCCCAATGACGGGCCCGGCATTTCTTGGAGATTGCCCAGAGGAGGCAGAAGGCTTATGCTGACCAACGTCGGAAGGACGTGAGTGCTCCTTCGACGTGGGTGCTCAAGTACTGTTGAGTATAAAGGACCTAGCCTTGCGGGCAGTGGGTACGCGCATTGTAATGAACCTCGCCCCTACATACGCAATGAGGGTGAGTCGTTCTTCTTGAATTCGGCTGTAGGGGTTTCGGAGCGAAGCCACTCCACAGTGAAGCACTAGCGCATAGGCGCTGCGGAAGAACAGCCCTGTGGCGCCGCCGTCTAGCGGCGACTACACCTCCTGGGCGCAAGCTAGCAGTTGTCCTCAAGGGGCGCAGCCATGGACTCCCCGCAGCAAGCCCCGCAGCAGGCTGCGGCGGCGACTACGGCGGCAGCAGCAGCAAGGCTGCTCCTGAGCTTCACCGGTCCGTATTCTTGTCCGGGTCTCAGCCCACGGCTCGTAGTGCTTCCCCCGTGCCACCACCCCTCCTGGGGTGTGAGGGGTCGCCCCATGGCCTGCCTTTTGGCGGGCCCAAAGATCCTCCCTTGGACGGGTGGATCCTGATTCAGAAATTTAGGACGGGCGAGAGCCGCCCGCAGCCGAGCGGACCACTTGCCTAATCAGCCACCCGCCCGCCAGCTGGACGTGCCACTTGTGCGTCAAATTGCTAGCAGTCATTTTATAGCTAACAGCACCGTGTGGCTCAACCAAACGGCTGGATATTACACGCAAGATGCTACTCAAGAGGGTTGGACCTTTCCCCGTGTGTCGCCTTTTGGCAAGGTGTCCAATGAGCTCGGTACACCCGTACTGTAACGTTCCCTCCGTTTGAGAGTGCCAACGTTGCTGCTTACCTGACATGATCTTTTTGTATCTACCGTTTGGGAGTCCCAAACGGTACCGGTAGCTTTGCTCCACTGTATGTAGCTAAACGGTCCGAGGCCCCGGCCTTCGTTCCGCACGTGCACCGACCAGGAGTCGTCGCGCCTGCTTGGTGCCGCCCGAGGCGCCGCGTCGCGCCTCCTTGGTGACGCCCAATGGGCGCCGCTTCGTGTCTCCTTGTACCGCCCAAAGGGCGTCGGTTCGTGTCCCCACTGGTCAGGCCCGCCCCTCCGGGGGAGGACCTTGGGGGCGACCCTCGTAACATCCTCAGGGGCGGGGTGGCAGATGGAACGCTGATCAGCAGTAGGCCGAGGGCAGACTCCTCAGTCGGACCCGTGACGCCAAGGGAGGCACAGCCCTGCTGCTGCCTGCTGCTGCAGGCCACTGCCACAGCTCTGCTGCTGCCGCCTGCTGCCCAGCCCGTCGCCGCAGCTCGTTGCTGCGCGCCCCGGCCCCGCTGACTCTCTGTAAGTGTTATGGCTGCGCCCCTTGCGGGGACAGCTGCTGACCCTCGGTCGAGTCGCCGCCTTCCGGTGGTGACTCAGGGTAGGACTTCCGCTGCGTTATGTGCGCGTATGTGCGCTGTGTGCGCTGGCGTTCTCCTGTAAGAGGGTTGTCTCCAAAACACCCTATGTCCAAACCCAAACCGGGACATTCTGACCCTGACTGTGTGTATAGGGACAGAAACTTTACATTAGTATCAGAAGAATTCTCGCATCTAGCCAGTCCGTAGAAAGATTGCGTTTTACGACTGACAGTGCAAGGATCCTTCCGAATGCTGGACTAAGTTCTCTGTAATCGTGGAAATTTGCCAGTCTGTACGTGGAGCCGTCATCGACGAAGCGGCAAGTGTGCCACCGTTTCGCCTTCGACATCCACGAACTGGGACTTCAAGGCTGAGTGGCTCTCCTTCCCGGCAGCAATCTTCATTGCCTGGTCAGTAATCCGCCTGCGTAACGACCTGTAGCCGGTGTGTAGCCGGCCTATGAAGCACGGTATTGCAAGTGGTCGCAAATGGGCGGCAAGCTGACTGTCGGCCAGGCGCTGGTCTGTACTCTCGCCTGGTGCCCTTGCTTAGTCTGGTTTCACAGCTTTGCTATTTGGGATTATGATCTGACAGGCTACCATGTTGTGCTTTGCTTGCCTAGTGCACGGGCCTTCCTCAGCAACACTGTGGTAGTACCATTTCAGCAGATATGTCTTGAATCCGCCACTGACTTGATTCCTCAATGTGTTGGTGTAAAGGCGTGGAGTCGGCTTACTTAAGAGCGCCACCTAGTCCTCCTTTGCCGGCTGTTCAAACAACCTGCTAGGTCGAGGCAATGGTGTTATGAGCTGTCGGCTTTCCAATCGCCATCCCTGGATCGTCCGACTCCACTGGGGCGCAGCGCGTTAAGCGCTTGATGGAGCAGTATGAGGCTGCTGGTCCAAGGATACCTGCTAGCAACCCCTGTGTGTGGGGGCGTGCTATGATATGTGCACACTGCTCGCCCATGCTGTGGGCCGAGCAACTCCTGCATCTCCTGTCGGCTAAGTGCCTGGTGCTGCCGGAGCTATGGTTGGGGTGTACCAAAGTATCTCCAACTGCTGCACCCGTAGTCACGACTAGGATGTGTCCAGCCGTTTCTACCAGCCATGCCTACCTGTCACAGCTGTTGCCGGAGCCTTGACTGGGGTGTGCCGGTCGTCTCCACCTGCCGTGTGGCTGGGGAAGCAAGCAGGAGCAGCCTCAACACCTGACTTTTAGAAAGTGGTATGGCTCGCTTGTACGGCAAATCTTCCACATCCCGCGTGGAGCATGTGACCACCTCTCTGTGTGGCACCCTGCCTTGTGGCAGGCTCCATTGAAGAAGTCCACCCCTGGGGCTCATGATATTGGGAGCTTCTTCCAAGCTCATTGACCACACGTACAGAATGCCATTCACAAGTATTTGAGCAACATTGTCTTGTGTGCCACTGCGCCCTGGGTGTCGAACGTGTTGAACGGGTGTGTGTTCAGTCTCGCCAATTTGGTGATAGTTACATGATTCCAGAAGATGATTTGGAATATGGACACTTACGTTTATTGGAAGCAGATTATCGAGTAGGATATGTGTCGCTTGGCGACAAGTGGCTTGTATGCCACTACACGCCACGATAATGGCTGTATATCAGCTAACAGCTGTGCTGCTGTGGTTTACGAGCTGGCCAGTCCCCGTTTGTCTAATGTGCGATACATGAACCCTAATTTAACGTTCCCTCCCTTTGCGAGTGCCAACGGTACCGGTAACCTTACATGGTCGTACTGTATCTGCCGCCTTTGGACGCCCTAGAAGGTACCGGCTCTGCCCCAGGCGCCGCGGCCCGAGGCCCCGGTTCCGTACTGCACGTGCTCCGCCCCCGGCGCCACGGTTCCAGGCCCCGATTCCGTTCCGCACGTGCTCCGTCCGAGGCGCCGCAACGCGCCGCCCGACGCGCCGCTTTGCGGCTCCTCGGAGCCGCCCGAGGCGCTGCGTCGCGTCGCCCGAGGCGCCCCGTCGCGCCTCCTTGATGCCTCACAAGGCACCCCGTCGTACCTCATTGGCTCTGCCAAGGCGCCCCTCCGCACCGTCCAATGGCGCCGTGTTCGCGCGCCGCTACGCGTCCCCTTGCAGCCTGAAGCGTTTTAAGCCCTATGCAGACAGTGAGGGGTCAGTAAGTCCTTATTGGTTTCGGTCGCTGGGGTTTAGAGACAAACCCCCAGCACAGCGAAGCACCACATGTTCTACACAGCGGAAGTCTTGCCCCGAGGCGCTGCTGACGGGCAGCAGCGCACCTCTCAGGTACGGGCCAGCGACTGCAGTCACAGTCTTACTCAAAGAGAGCCGATGAAGATCCGCGACGACGGGATGCGGCGACGGGCTGCGGCAGCAGGCAGCAGCAGGGCTGCGTCGGCGGGCTGCGGCAGCAGGCGGCAGCAGAGCTGCGCATCTCTCTCGCGGGCTTCACTGATGTTGACCGGGTGACCCGAGTCTGCTCTCAGCCCTACTTGTAGTGCTTCATGTGCCACCCTCCCCAGGGGTCTCTCAGAAGCTCGTCTCAGGGCCCACCTCGAGAAGGCGGGCCGGGCCCGACAAGGGGAATCTAGTACGAGGGCAGGCCACGCGGCTCCCGTCCGGAAGCGGCGGCCGTCCTGCGGCGCCGCCGAGCGGCGGCGCTCTGACTGCGGCGCCAGCTTGCGGCGCCGCCAGTGGGTTACAGGTGTGGCGCGCCTTCACGGGCGCGCCACACGCGTCGCATACACGTCATGGCGAGCACGGCTACAGATTCAGGAATATGCCGAGAAGCTCCGCTTTGGAAGTCCAGGATTCGCCACCTCTGCTGGAGGCGGCGCGCCTGTACGTCACCTCGTCAGCAGGCGCGTCACACCTCGCGACACCTCGCGCGGATCGCTCGCGCGTCGCACGCCCGTCGCACGCGTCAGGCACGTGCGCGTCAGTGGTTACACCATAGCGTTTGACTCGGAGTTAAGCGTCCCGTAATGGGGACGTTACATTCGTCTCCACTTAGATGTTCACGTCCTCGGGAACTAGGACATAACACCTCGACTCCGAAAGTATTTATTTCAACGGGGGTGTGTGGTACTACGCCGCAATGGGGAATGCCCCTTGGCAAGATAGTCACGGAGAACGGCGCGATTATGGGCAAGATTGGCCGCCGGCTCCCACGTATTGTGCTCAGGTCCATAACCTAGCCACTTGACAAGGTACTCTCGGGACTTACGTCGCCCACGGAGTTTGTCGCAGTGAGACAAGATCTCCTCCACCTGGAACTCGTCCGCAACGACGAGGGGAGGTGGGGGTGATTGGACACGACCATCCGAATAGATGATGGTTTCGAGCTGGGACACGTGGAAGACCTTGTGGAGTTTCCAGTGTACCGGTGTTTCCAGCTCATATGCGACCGAACCGATACGGCGCACTACACGAAAGGGTCCAACCCAGTTTGGCAGCAATTTAGGCGTACTGACAGCCCGCATGGAGAGGAGCTTTGTGCTCAGTAGCACTTGAGCACCCACGTCGAAGGATACATCTCGACGATGTCGATCAGCATACGCCTTTTGCCGTTGCTGGGCAATCTCCAAGCATTGCCTAGCCCTCCGCTGAGCTTCTAGGAGGTGACCGGTAAAGGTTGTTGCGGCTGGCACGCGTTCCGGCCTCCCCACCTGTAAAGGTGCGCGGGGATGCTGACCGTAATTAAGGAAGAAAGGGGTATTTTTGGTGGACTCATGAAAGGCATTGTTCACATCATATTCCGCTGTAGCAAGATACTTATCCCAGTCAGTCTGGCTGGGGTTTACGAAATGCCGTAACATATATTCCAAGACCCGATTCATCCTTCCTGTCTGACCATCGCTTTGGGGGTGGAATGCCGTGGATAAGGATTGCTTAGTGCCAATAAGCCTGCACACTTCACGCCAGAAGTAACCCGTGAAGCGAAGGTCGCGATCAGACACGATTAGCTCGAGCACTCCGTGCAGTTTCCATACACGGTCCACATATATACCAGCAAATTCCTGAGCGGATACTGTGGTGGTGGTAGGCGCAAAATGCACCAATTTAATCAGACGATCCACAAACACGACAATGGCATCATAGCCTGTTCGCGTCTTGGAAAGTTGGGTGATAAATCCACACTGACATCAGACCAGTTCGGCGGAGGAATCTCCAAAGGTTGGAGCAATCCTGCAGGCTTGTGAGAGCGTGCCTTACTACGCTGGCAGGTGGCGCAAGTCTTCACGAAAGACTGTACTTGGACTTTCAAGCCGGGCCACCAAAAGAGAAGCTGATTAGCTTTCTTTGTTTTCCCCATACCCAAATGACCTCTATAGGGTGGCTCATGCATCTCTTGCATGATCGTACTTCGTAGGGCATTGCAGTCAGGAAATACAATGGCGTCCCCTTGCCACCAAAAATCTTGGTCAGATACGACTTTACGTGTGTTAATTGCATCTGCAAACCACGGGTCGGTGCTATACCCATCACGAATACGCACATACAGCTCAGAGAGGTTGGCGGTGGACTGCCGAGCAGCTCCACGAGTAGGCCGCACGTCTGCGGTTTTGAACCCCTGTAGCGTGCAAGACAGCCGCCACATCAGCCCCTACAATGTTGCAGCTCACCAGGTCCGCAACATTCTTTCTTCCAGGGCAGTACACCCACTGGAAATCGAATATGGCCAACAACTCTGCCCACCTTGTTTGACGCCTGCTCAAATGCTGTTGTGTGTGAAAGTAGGTCAACGGGCAATGATCCGTGACGACCATAAATTTTACAACCTCGAGATAGCATCGCCACACACGTAGGGCGTGCACAACAGCAAGAAGCTATTGCTCCCTCGGTCTGTATCCTCGAATGCCTTCTGGCACTCGGACGTCCACCCCCAGGACACGTCCTTACGCGTGAGCTTCGCAAGAGGAGATGCCATACTTGCGTATCCTTGCAGGAACTTGCGGAAGTAATTCGCGAATCCCAGGAAGGAACGCAACTGTGGCACATTCTTTGGCACCGGCCAGTCCTTCAAGACTGCAATCTTTTTGGGGTCGACGCGAACCGCGTCTTTGCTCGGCGACTGGGAAGGCTCAATATGGCCTTTCCTTAGCAAATCCTGCACTTGGGATTGCATCTCGCGACATTCGAGAGGACTCAGTCGATACATAGGACGGTACAGCTGCGCAGCGCCGGGCTCCAATGGAATTGTGTGAGCCACGCCTCGATGAGGAGGCAGACCGTCTGGAAGAACATTAGGGAACACATCCGAGAATTCGGCCAACAACTTGTGAAGAGCCGGCCCATGTGAGGCCACATCACTCACTTCTCCGGAGTCAGGGGGGGACTCCGCACTCATTACAACCAACAGATACACGGGCGAAGCCGCTTCTGCGTGAAGAAGCTTCGTGAATTGCACAGCCGACAGCTGGATAGAGGAAGCATTGACGGATGGTGGTGCGCGGGGACGTATTTGTGCAATACAAACCGACGAGCGCCGCGTTTACCAGAGCAAGTCCGCGCATCCAAGTCAAGCAGGGCCGCAGTGGAACATAGCCAATCATCACCCAAAATCACATCAAAGCCCGGTGCCAATTCAATGACAAGGCAAGACACAACCGTCTTATAACTCTGAATGCGGATGGGGACACGACAGTAGCCCATGACTTCGGCAGTCTGTCCAATTGCCAATGTAGCTTGAGAGACATCAACGGGCATTACGACTAAAGCCTTAACGCTCACAAATTTCTCACTGATGCAGGAGACAGTAGCCCCTGTATCTATAAGGACCTGGACCGGCCAATCGGCCACCAGTCCTGAGAACAACATTGTTGGCGCTGCGGCAGCAACTGCCGAGGCACTGACACAGTAGTAAGAAGAAAACTCTGAGCTACATAGATTGACAGTTCCCTTGAGGGGCGTACTACATCTTCAACTCCCGTCTTCACTTGGGGGCGCTTCGCCATGTAGCGACACAACAACGCCAGCCCCGACGGAGGTTGAGGGTTTACTCCTCGACTTCACGGCACAATGAAGAACACCGGTTCTTTAGCACCATGGAAACTGATCCAGCTCAAGGTCATGCTCGCAGCTTTCTGCAACTGATTGAAAGGGACCCAAACAACAAGGGACTTCCGTGCACCAGTGCTGGCTTAAGGGCATGCACAGAGCGTACTACTGGCAGAACAGACAGCGGACACTCTCGTCCTATGCGTTTAAACAGCATTTCCACCTCATGCCGATGAAACACCCACAAAGGAGAGAGGGAGGGGCACTCAGTTTTCCCTTTTCCGTGGTACGAGCCCTTCGGGCGTGTCGATGCAGGCTTGCTAGGCTGGGACGTTAGCGGCTGCAAGCAGTCCCGAATTCGGTGGCCCTTCTGGCCACACCTGTAGCAGGCTCTGTCCTCTTCTGGGACGAACTTCGCTGGAGCCTTGGCTGGCGCCGACCGTGATGATGGCCCAGGCCTACAACCTGTCTTGAACCCGGACTTGGGTCTGAAGCGTTTCGCGGTAGAAGGCCCCGCTTTGTCCCCATCTTCCTCCCGGAGGAAGCGCTTACGAGTAGGGTACATGAAGTACGACTGGCGAGCTTACTCAATAAGCTCTTCCAAAGTCGTCACAGGCTGGAAAGTGGTCTTGTCAACCTGCGACAGCGCCGCTATGTGCGGCGGCAGACCAGCTTTGAACCGCTGCACCTGGTCTTTGGCATCCATAGACCCACACTTGACCAGCAGCATGTGAAACCTCCGTACATAGTCCTCGAAATCGTCAACGCGCATGCGGATGGCGTCGAGCTCATTGCGGGCCTTCGACTCCGCGTGCACCTCTCCGTACATAGACGTCAGCGACCTCGTGAAAATTCCCATGTGTTGTAGACACTGAGGGTAGAGGATAGCTTCACAGACTCCCACCACGTGGCAGGATCACCGGTCAGGTACGTGGCAGCAATCCAGACTCGCGACGCCGATGGCGCCTCGCACAGGACAAATCAAGCCATCATTTCGCGCAACCACGCCGCAAGACTGCCCTGCCCATTAGATTTGGCAGGCTGGCATGGCTGGGCACGGCCCAGCCGAGCGCCATGGCTGCCTCTGGCCTTGAGGCGTTGAATCCTTTCCGCACCCGCACACACCCGGGTAATCAAGGTCCGAACCTCGGCGCACAGCAGATTCGCCAGCGACTCTCCATTGGGAACGGCAGTCTGCAGCTGCTCCTTCAGGCGCTCAAGGCGCCGCACCTCATCAGAAGTCAGCCCCTCCGAGCCAGGTGCACGGAGCTGCGCTAGGTCGTTGACGACATCCTCGACTTCAGGAAGAAGTACGGTTGGCAGATGGCGGCTGGGTGGTGCACTTGAGTCAGCCGACTCCATTCCTTTACACCAACGCACTGAGATATCAAGTCAGCGGCTAGGGAACAACGACAGAGACAATACTACCACGATGATACTGAGCTAGGCCGGGGCCCGGGAAGAGCAGAGCAATCATGGCAGCGCACCAGTCATTCCCCCAGATCGCGAGCCGTACGAGCAACTGAGGGAGGGACCAGGACTGGAGTACGGACCAGCCTCTGAAAGACTGTCAGACTTCGCCGCCCAGCGGCGGTCGGTTTCAACTCCTTGCCACACGGCAGGAGATCGGCCGACCGCAGAAGGTTACACAGCAAAGTGCTGACCTGGCACTACGGCTTGCTGCCGGGGTGGTGGAGGATCTCCCGCCATTGCCGACCCCGGTCACGTGGATGCAGCGGGCGATAGATGACAGCACCAGTCGACCCGGCGATGCAGATCCACGGATACACTCTGGCACGGGAACATAAGTCACAAAGGACTAATCAGTACCAGCACAGCAGAAGGAACCTTGCACTGCAGCCGTATGACGAGGCTAGTCATATGCAAGGACACCTCTGATACCAATGAAGCATTGGTATCAGAGCATTCCTGACCCTTAGAAGCACAGTCAAAGGTCAGTTAGTCCTTGATGGTTTCGGTCGCTGGGGTTTAGAGACAAACCCCCAGCACAACGAAGCACCACGTGTTCTACACAGCGGAAGTCTTGCCCCGAGGCGCTGCCGACAGGCAGCAGCTCACCTCTCAGGTACGGGCCAGCGACTGCAGTCACAGTCTTACTCACAGAGAGCCGATGAAGATCCGGGACGACGGGATGCAGCGACGGGTTGCGGCAGCAGGCAGCAGCAGGGCTGCGTGGGCGGGCTGCGGCAGCAAGCGGCAGCAGGGCTGCGCCTCTCTCTCGCGGGCTTCACTGAGTTTGACGACCCGGTGACCCGAGTCTGCTCTCAGCCCTACTTGTAGTGCTTCATGTGCCACCCTCCCCAGGGGTTTCTGGGAGGCTCGTCTCAGGACCCACCTCGGGAAGGCGGGCCCGACAAGGGGAATCTAGTACGAGGGCAGGCCACACGGCTCCCGTCCGGAAGCGGCGGCCGTCCTGCGGCGCCGCCGAGCGGCGGCGCTCTGACTGCGGCGCCGCCGAGCGGCGCCCTGCAGCGCCGGCTTGCGGCGCCGCCAGTGGGTCACGGGGTGGCGCGGCGTCACAGGCGCGCCACACGTGTCGCATAAACGTCATTGCGGGCCCGGCGGCAGATTCAGGAATATGCCGAGAAGCTCCGCTTTGGAAGTCCAGGATTCGCCACCTCTACTGGAGGCGGCGCGCCTGCACGTCCTATCGTCAGCAGGCGCGTCACACCGCGCAACACCTCGCGCGGGTCGCTCGCGCGTCGCACGCGCGTCGCACGCGTCAGGCACGTGCGCGTCAGTGATTACACAATAGCGCTCAACTCGGAGTTAAGCGTCCCGTAACGGCGGGGACGTTACACGTGCCGAGAGGTGAGTTGCCGCTTGTCGACGGCGCCTCAGGGCAAGGTATTCCGCTGTGTGTAGACGTAGTACTGCATTTTGCTGGGAGATTCGTCCTCAAGCCCAGCGACCGTATACAATAAGGACGTCCAAACCCCTAACTGTGTGTATAAGGATCAGAACGTCACATACAGTATCCCCACCTCTTTTGGGCCTTGCCTCGAGAAGGCGCTTCATAGTAGTCATATATTGTGGGACGCCTCTTTGATCTGCATTTGCCTGCTCAGTCCTGCCGGGCGCATCTCAACTACGGGGGAAGCAAGAGCTCCTTGCTATTGTGCACGCCCTCTATGTGTGTCGATGCAATCTCGAGGGTGCTGAACTTACGGTTGTAACAGGCCATCGCCAGTCGACCTACTTTCACAAACAGCAGCAATTTAGCAGCAGTCAAGCTTCGTGAGCTGGTAGCACGGTACTATACAGATCCAGTGGATTTACCACCCTGGACGTATCAATGCTGCGGACCTGGTGGCCGCAACATTGTATTTGCTGCTGTAGCGCCTGTCTAGTGTGCCACAAGGGCTCAGACCGCAGCCGTGCGGCCTGCCCGTGGGGCCGCTCCGCAGTGCACCACCAAGCTCTCTGAGCTGTATGTGCGTGTTCGTGATGGGTATGGCACAGACCCTTGGTTTGAACGAGCAGTCAAATCACGCACAGTAGTAAAGGACCAAGGCTTCTGGTGGCGAGGTGACGCCATTGTGGTGCCCAACTGCAGTTCCATGCGTACTAGTATCATGCAAGCGACGCATGAGCCTCAGTACATTGGTCACTTGGGTGTTGAAGCTATCAAGCTATCAAGCTTCTCTCATGGTGGCCGGGCTTGTTGAGTCCAAGCAGAGTCTTTGTGAGGACTTGCACCACCTGCCAACGTAGTAAGGCAAGCGTAGCCTGCCAAGTTGCTGGCATGCCTGTGAACCGAATATGGAAATTGCATGAAGTACCTAAGCGAATCGTCTGACCGCGATCCCTCCCTCCACGGGTCTGGAAAGAAGTGCGCAAGCTTCTTGGCGCAAGCAATCCATGTCCACAGCTTCCATCCACACCAGACGATCAAACTGTGAGGTTGAAGCGAGTTTTGGCAGACTTGCTAAGCCTGCCAAAAACTCAATCAGGCTGACTGGGACGAGTACCTTGCTCGAGTATGCTGTGAACAACGCCTTTCTTGACTACCGAAGAAAAAATACACCCTCCTTCCTAAACTTCAGTATTCCCGATCACCTTTGCGGATGGGGAGGCCTGGAGCGCGCGTTCCGGCCGCAGTGAGCTCTACCGGTGACCTCCTGGAGCTCAGCGGAGGGCTAAGCAATGCTTGACACTTGCTCACAACTGGCAAAGCGGTATGCTTTTAACGTTCCTATCCCTAAACACAGAGTTAGGGTCAAGGCGTCCTGTTTGGGAATTGGACATAGAATTAATGGAGACCCCCCCCCCCCTTACAGAGTGGAACGCCAGCGCACACAGCGTATACTCGCGCACACGGCGCAGCAGAAGTTTTACCCTGAGGCACCGCCAGAAGACGGCGACTCGATCGAGGGTCAGCAGCTGTCCCCGCAAGGCGCGCAGCCATGTTACTTACACAGAGCCGGCGAGGCCCGCAGCGACGAGCTGCGGCAACAGGCTGGGCAATAGGCAGCAGCAGCAGAGCTGTGGCGGCGGCTGCGGCAGCAGGCAGCAGCGGGGCTGTGCCTCTCTTGGCGTCACGGGTCCGACTGAAGAGTCTGGCCTCGGCCTACTACTACTACTACTACTACTAATTAGCGTTTCATCTGCCACCCCTCCCCCAAGGGTGTGACGAGGGTTGCCCTCAAGGTCCTTCCCAGGAGGGGCGGGCCTGACCAATGGGGAAGCGGAGCGACGCCCCTTGGGCGGTTCAAGAAGAGACGAAGCGGCGCCCATTGCGCGACACCAAGGAGGGCGCGACGTGACGCCTTGGGGCCGCACCAAGGAGGCGCGAAGCGACGCCGTGGGCGGCGCGACGCGGCGCCTCGGGCGGCTCCAAGGAGGCGCGAAGCGGCGCCTCCTGGGCGGAGCACGTGCGATACGAACCCGGGGCCCCGGACCGTACATAGCTACATACAGTGGAGCAAAGCTACCGGTACCGGTCGGGACTTCCAAATGGTAGACACGATACGATTATGTAAGGTTACCGGCACCGTTGGCACTCTCAACGGAGGGAACGTTACAATGCTGATCTACGTCGTTATAATGTGTCCTCGGACGTGGGTGCCCCAGTGCTATTGAGCACTAAGCACCTAGCCTTGCAGGCTATGGGTACGCACAAGTTGCTGCCAATGTGGGTTGGACCCTTTCGTGTAGTGCGCCTGGTCGGCAAGGTCGCATACGAGCTTGATAAACCGGTACAATGTATCTTAGCTCGGACCATACCATTCGGATGGTCGTGTCCAACCGCCCCTACCTCCCCTCGTTCTTGACAACGAGGAAGAGTATCAAGTGGTGGCGAATTCTGTCACACCGGGACATTCTCCGCGGGCGTCCTAAGTCCCGTGAGTACCTTATCGAGTGGCTAGCCTATGCGCTTGAGCACTGTACATGGGAATCTGCTGTCAATCTTGCCAATTGTCCTTCCCTCGTTCAAGAGAACCTGACAGGAGGCATTGCCTCTCTTCTCCGTCGTCCAGTATCTTCCCGCCGGGCTTAACTCCCGTGGGTCGCCCTCCTGTAGTGCTCCCTTCTTGTTCGCAAGGACGTGAACCTCTAAGTGGGGACGTTTGTAAATTTCCCTCCATTTGAGAGTGCCAACGGTGCTGGTAAGCTTACATGATCCTATTGTATCTACCGTTTGGAAGTTCCAAACGGTCCCGGTGGCTTTGCTCCACTGTATGTAGCTAAGTACGGTCCAAGGCCCCCCGGGCTCCGTACCGCATGTGCACCAACGGCGTCGCGCCTCCTTGGTGCCGCCCGAGGCGCCGTGTGACGATGACACATGGCTGGAATGTCAATGCAGCAGTAGTGTGTTGACAGATGCCTGGAGACTAGACACCTCATCCGACTGACAATAAAGTGACTGTCAGTGCCGCAGGAAAGGCTTGACAGATGCCTGGATGCGGACATTTCAACAGGCTGACGACTGGGAAGCGTGGATTCAACCATGAGCTGAGAGCGGCGCAATCCGAAGTCGTGACGCGCGAGACAGCATGGAGCTGGCGCGAGAACGGCGATAAGAAGCGGCAGCGCTGTAGACTACCTTGACGGCGTCGGTTGCGGTCGTGACCGTTGACGTGAACGATAGACGGCTCACGATAGCCCGAGGGTAGTAGACCGTCAGTTGCTATTAACGGAACATTGACGGGGACCGTCGGATGACGGTGGTTGCCCGGACAAGCCCGGACGAGCCTAGACGAACGCAACATCACGAGTGCCAGGGCGGTTCGTAAGTCCGGCACGAACGGCCAAAATAACACCATGTAAGCGTTCACGACAATGTTTGGCGCTCACTAACCTCGGAACGTTGCAAGAGACCTGACTGGAGGTCGATGAGTCAGTGAAGCTCTGAGAGAGAGGCGCTGTAATGAAACAGCCGTCTGGTTAAGCCACATGGCTCTGTTGGCATTACATGACGGACAATTTGGGCCAGGTGACCCGCCACCTTGCTGGCCGGGCAAGTGGCCCGTCCGGGGGCGGGTCCCGCCCGTCCCAAAATACCCCTCGCCAGGATCCGCCCGTTCAAGGGAGGATCTTTGGGCCCGCCGCAAGGCACGGGAAAGCACTAAGGAGCCTCAGGTGCTGAGGCTCATCAATCAGCCCGGGAAGCCTCGAAGCAGCCTTGCCGCTGCTCGCCGCCGCAGCCGCCGCCGCACTGCGCTGCGGGGCCTGCTGCGCCGGCCTGCGCCCAGGAGGTGGAGTCGCCGTCAAGGCGGCGCCACAGGGCTTGTCTTCCGCTGCGCTATGCGCGAGTGCTTCCTTGTGTAGTGGGTTGACCCCTAAACCCCCTATGCTCGAATACAATAAGGACTCTCTCTCTCTCTAACTGCGTGTTCAGGGCGAGGTACTTTACAATTTGGTACCAGAGGTTTGGTATCAGAGGTATCAGAGGTTGCCGGACGAGGAGGGACCGCTGCTCTGTGCAAATCCTTGCGTTGAGCCGGTATTGCGCTGGGTCCGCCGTAAGCTTGGTTGCTGCCAAGTCCTGCTCGAGAAGGGCCATGCAGTGCACCTCCTCAGCCGACAAGCCCTCGTGGCCTTCGGCTCCGAGCTCGGCGTGCCCCTCAGGGGCTTGCCCCGCAGCAGCCACTGCATCCACAGTGTCTGGCCCTGCCGCAGCAGCTGCATCCACAGCCGACCGCTCCGCGACAGCCGCTGCATCTACAGCCGACCGTCCTATAGCGGCCGCTTCATCCACAGCCATCCGTTCCGCGGCAGCCGCTGCATCCGCAGCCGACCGCGCCTCTGCAGCCGCTGCATCCGCAGCCGACCGCGCCGCAGCCGCTGCATCCATAGCCGACCGCTCCACAGCAGCCGCTGCATCCACAGCCGACCGCGCTGTTTGATCTTGCTGGCATTGCTTGCCCGCCAACCGTGCCGGTTGTGCGCTCCATATCTGCTATGTTGCAAGGCTTGGAGGCCGGAGGGCCTTTATTTGTGTGGGTTGCCCACAATGACTTGCAAATGGCTGCTGAAGTTTTCTTAAGGAGCTGGCCTGAGCGCCGTGAGGCTGAAGAAATGCTGTTCTTCACTGTGCCGCAGCGTGCGGCGTACCTAATCAAGCTCCGCTGGGGATGGACCTGCTGTGCTCGCACGAGGCAGGTCACACGCTCCTCAGGCGTAGCGTTGATGCTTATGAGCATAGGCGTTACCCGACTGCGGTTAGGGTCTACGTTGCTCGCACCCCATTCCTGGGCAGCTTCCATGGTGGACATACTATGCTGTTTGAGGGGCTGGTTGCTACGGCACCAGCTAGGTTCCTCGTAGACTCAGGGGCCTCAGTATCCTTCGTGAGTAGGGATTTGGTGTGCTCCGCTGGCTTTCATTTGCAAGCAGACGGTCTATCTAGAGTGACATTGGCCGATGGCCACCCCACCAATGTGCTGGGTTTGTGCTCAATTCCAATTCGCATTCAGCAATATAAAGCCGAGGTGCTTTGCCACGCAATTGCGTTGTTCGTCGCTTTTGATGTCATATTGGGAGATGACTGGCTTCGTGCCACATCAGCATGCCTTGACTATGAACGCCGCACTTGCACGGTACAACGTGGCGCACGGCGCCTTGTCCTATGCAAGCAGCTTCCCTGTGCACCGCCGCTTGCGGCAGGGGCTCCCATTCTGCTGTCCGCCATGCAGATGAAGCGGCTGATTCACAAGAACACTGTCGAGATGGCATTTCTTGTGATGATGGCGTTCACTGATGACGAGTCCAAGCCTGACTTGTGTGTGAATGCTGCGGACTCACATGGCGGAATTCTCGATAAGCTGCTGGATGAGTTTGCGGACGTGTTTTGCGACTCTCTTCCGGACGGTCTACCTCCTCACCAAGGCGTGGCTCACACAATTCCAATGGAGCCAGGCGCTCAACCGCCTTACCGTCCCATGTACCGGCTTAGCCCTCTCGAATTTCGAGAGATGCAATTCCAGGTCGAGGACCTGCTGGTGAAGGGCTACATTGAGCCCTCTCAGTCGCCATACGGAGCACCCATTCTCTTTGTCAAAAAGAAGGATGGCACTCTACGGATGTGCATCGATTATCGGGCTTTGAATAAGCTTACAATCAAGAATCGATATCCATTGCCTCGAAAAGATGATCTGTTCGATTGGCTCGCAGGGGCTACGGTGTTTAGCTCCCTGGACCTGGCAAGTGGGTATCATCAAATTCGAATCACGCCTGCAGATGTTCCGAAGTCAGCATTTCGGACGCCGCTTATAAATTTTCAGTGCAAAGTGCTCAGCTTTGATTTAATCAATGCACCAGCGACTTTTCAGGCGGTGATGTCGAGGGTCTTTGGCCCCCTGCTCTACCATTTTGTGCTGGTTTACTTGGACGATATCCTCGTGTTCATCAAAACACCTGAGGATCACGCGACGCACCTGCGCCAAGTGCTGCAGCTGCTGCGTGACAATCACTTGTAAGCAAAGCGGTCCAAGTGCGCATTTAACCAGCCAGAATTGACATACCTCGGGCATGTCGTAGGCAAGGACGGAATACGTGTTAATCCCTAAAAGACTTCGGTCGTACGGGATTGGCCTGTGCCAAAGACGGTCCCTGCATTGCGCTCCTTTCTGGGCTTTGCAAACTACTTTCGAAAGTTCCTACAAGGCTATGGGAACTTGGCACTTCCTCTTACGAAGTTGACTCGTAAGGACGTCCCTTGGGAATGGTCGTCCGGATGCCAGAGTGCATTTGAGGGAATCCAGCAGGCGCTAACGTCTCCGCCTGTGCTGGCCTTTCCTCGTGAAGGCGTGCCATATGAGCTTGTCTGCGATGCCTCTTTGACCGGCATTGGTGCCGTGCTCTTGCAAGAGGGTCACCCGTTAGCGTTTGAGAGTCGCCTGCTCATACCTGCAGAGCGCAATAAACTACGGGCGAGCAAGAATTGCTGGCTGTGGTGCACGCCTTACGTGTCTGGCGTTGCTACCTGGAAGGTGTGGCATTTGAAGTTGTCACGGATCATTGCCCGTTGACATATTGCCACACACAGCAGCATTTGACTAGGCGTCAAGCTCGATGGTCGGTGTGCATTGCACAATTCGACTTCCAATGGGTTTATCGCCCTGGCCGTCTTATATGTTGTGGACCCTGTGAGTCGCAACCTTCACGGCGCTGCTGCGTTGGCCACCTTGAATGCTTCTGGAGTGCGGGCTGCTGGATTGCGTCCGATTCGTAAAGCTTCTGAACTACCCACGGCAGACCTCTCCGAGCTCTATGTCCGTATCCGTCAAGGATATGGCACCGACCCGTGGTTTGCTGCGGCCGCCAACGTGAGCACCCTCAATGATGACAAAGGCTTCTGGTGGCAAGGCGACGCTATTGTGGTCCCGGACTGCAATTCCTTGCGCACTGACATAATGCAGTAACTGCATGATCCGCCTTACAGTGGTCATCTGGGAGTGGGCAAAACCCAAAAGGCTGTGCGACGCCTCTTTCGGTGGCCGGGCTTTTCAGCCCAGGTGCGCGCTTTTGTGGTCAGTTGTGCCACATGCCAGCGTTTAGTAAGGCAATCTCTGGCAAGCCTGCCGGTTTACTTCAGCCCTTGCAGATTCCGGAGCGGATCTGGTCTGATGTAAGTGTGGATTTCATCACACAACTGCCTAAGACGCGGAATGGCAGATGCCATTGTTGTCTTTGTGGATCGCTTGAGTAAATTGGTGCATATTGCTCCCACAACTACGCGGCTTTCTGTGAAGGATTTCGCTGGCATCTTTGTGGATAAGGTGTGGAAATTGCATGGCGTACCTGAGAGGATGGTCTCGGACCGCGATCCTCGCTTTACAGGTCACTTCTAGAAAGAAGTTTGCAAGATTCTTGGCACGAAACAAGCCATGTCCACAGCCTTTCACCCACAAACTGATGATCAAACTGAGAGAATGAATCGAGTTCTCGAGGACATGTTGAGGCACTTCGTCAACCCCAGCCAGACTCACTGGGACGAGTATTTGGCTCCGGCTGAATATGCTGTGAACAATGCCTATCATGCGTCCACAAAGGAGACTCCATTCTTCCTCAACTATGGTCAGCATCCCCGAGCTCCACTTCAGGTGGGGAGGCCGGAACGGGTTTTCGCCGCGGTAGCCTTTACTGGGACTCTCTTGGAGGCTCAGAGACGAGCTCGGCAATTCTTGGAATTTGCTCAGAGTCGTCAGAAGGCTTATGCTGACAAACATCGGAAGGACGTCACCTTCGATGTTGGTGCATAAGTGCTGCTTAGCACAAAGCACTTATCCTTGCGGGCTGTGGGTACGCGCAAGTTGCTGCCCAAGTGGGTTGGACCATTTGCAGTAGTACGCCTTGTGGGCAAGGTGTCCTACGAGCTCATGACACCAGTGCATTGGAAGGTACATAACGTCTTCCATGTGTCTCAGCTGAGGGCCTTCCTTTCGGATGGTCGTGTCCAACCGCCCCCACCTCCACTACCGATCGAGGATGATTTTGAATTTGAGGTGGAAGAGATCTTGTCTCATAAGGACAAGCCTCGAGGGCGTAAGACCCGTGAGTATCCGGTGAAGTGGCTCGGGTATGGGCCTGAGCACAACACGTGGGAGCCTGCGGCCAATTTAGCAAGTTGTCCGGATGCTCTCAGGGAATAATACCTGGCCAAGGTTGGTAATGCTCCTAGGCTTGGTCGAGGCAGCAACCGTCGGGTGTAAAATCTGTCGGTTTTTTTCTCGAGATTCCCGAGGACGTGAACACCAGAGTGGGGAGGTATGTAATGAAACAGCCGTCTGGTTAAGCCACATGGTTCTGTTGGCATTACATGACCGACAATTTGGGCCAGGTGACCCGCCAGCCAGGTGGCGGGTCACCTGGCTGGCCGGGCAAGTGGCCCGCGCGGGGGCGGGTGTCGCCCGTCCCCAAAATACCCCTCGCCAGGATCCGCCCGTTCAAGGGAGGATCATTGGGCCCGCCGCAAGGCGGGCCTTGGGGCGAACCTGCTCACACCCCTGGAGGGGGGGTGGCACGGGAAAGCAATAAGGAGCCTCAGGGGCTGAGGCTCATCAATCAGTTCGAGCCCGGGAAGCCTCGGAGCAGCCTTGCCGCTGCTCGCCGCCGCAGCCGCCGCCGCACTGCGCTGCGGGGCCTGCTGCGCCGGCCTGCGCCCAGGAGGTGGAGTCGCCGTCAAGGCGGCGCCACAGGGCCTGTCTTCCGCTGCACTATGCGCTAGTGCTTCCTTGTGTAGTGGGTTGGCCCCTAAACCCCCTATGCTCGAATACAATAAGGACTCTCTCTCTCTAACTGCGTGTTCAGGGCGAGTTTCTTTACGGGCCTGCTGCTGCTGCCTGCTGCTGCAGACTGGTGCGCGGCTCGTTTGCCGGCTTCTGCTGTGGAGACCGTGGTGGCGTCCCGCTTGAGCAAGTCTGCGGCGGTGCCCAGAAGGTGGAGCCGCTGCCCACCGGCCGCGCCAAAGGACAAGCTTTCCGTTGTGCTGGAGTGCTTCCTCGTGGCGGGTGGTTGTCCCTAGAATCCCCAAGCACTCGACCTACCAAGGACGCATTCAGCTTCTACCTGCGTGTCAAGCGCCGAACGCTATAATTTGTACCAGGAATCTTCTATGTCCCGATCACAACCAGGACGCTTTGACCCTGAGATAACTACAGGGATCGTGTCATTACATAAATCAGCCCAAAAGGAGTGGACTGAGGTAAGAAAGGACCGGAAGGCGGAAACACATGAAGCTACTCTACAGAAGATTTTGAAAGTGACAGCTCACTGATACCTATCCAACAAGTACAGAATTTTTGTAATAGAGGTAGAGAATGGTCGGCCTGTTCAATATCGAGGCAGCAGCCAGCGTGCGGGCTGTGTCGGAAGTGCACGGCAACAGTCAAGGTACGATGCTGAGAGATGGCAAGGCGCATTATGCAAGCGACCCGACAGCGTTGAAGCCGGGCTTGCTCGCTCTGCTGTCCTTGCGGGCTTCAGCACGCAGCAGTGCAAGCCACCTGGACAGTCGAGCCAACACGTACCAAATGGCCAGGGGATGACGAGCGCAAGCGCAACAGATTCGTCAACAGCAGGGTGACTGCGTGCTTCCGCTCCTTGCGACCCGCGGGTCTTGTGGATTACTCCACCCCCCCCCNCCCCCCCGGCCTATCTTCTGAAACCCTTGGACTCAATGGGGTCAGTGCAAAGGTTGTGGCATTGACGTGTCACCACATCGTCAGTCTGGTGAGGTCCGGGCATGTATCTGTAAAGCCATTTCTGCGGCTTTACATTCCAGCTACATATGCATCCTTCCAGATTTGATGCCTTCGGAATTGTGAGGCACAGTATCTGAAGGTGAAGCTTCTGGTAGGCGGATGTACGATAATGCGCCCCACCTCGAGGCTTCTTCGCCGGTGTCTACCAGTTGGCCTCATTCTTCGCTGCCAGAGTCGACTGCTGCACACCTGGGTAAGCTTAACTTTCACATACTGAGCCTTTTCGCAATCGGCTTGCCGAGTCGACCATTCTCTCAGAAGGTGCACAAGCTTTGAAGATGAGGAAGATGGCCAAGTGTACTCGTAGCTGTTTGCACCTTGTCATACTTCGAGTGGAGGATACTGTGCACGATGCTCGCTCGCTTTCCTTCATACGAAATTGCCCTACCAGCTGCCATAGCGATTAGAAACTGCGCTGCTCAGTGCATCAGGCTTCTGGAAGCATACGAGTGGGCATGTTATTGGTAGGATGCGGAGATGGCGGTCTGACCTTCTGGCTTCGTGTTGCACTACAAATCGAATTTGCCACCTTCCTGATTATAGTCGAACGATTGAGCATGACAATCGCTTCTGTTCAAGGCGCGATGTCTGCTTGTGGACCGCCAAGCAGGGCTGCAGGCAGTTCTCGAGAGAAGTGGAAAGGGAAATCTTAGCTGACCAGCAGCGCGTCATTTGAATTATGGGACGCGATGCCAATAGGGGGTTCCGTTCTTCACCCACCCTCGGACCCCATGACCTTGCCCCTGCAGAAGGCGTTGTTGTGTCACCGTTGCCGTAAGGACTGCTGTGGATCGCCAGGCCCGGTATGCCGGCGGAGCGAGAAAAAGCGGGGAAGGTATTGGGACGGGGCTGCAACGGTAAAAGTGAGCAGCGGTTATTGCAGGGGCAATAATCCAGGGGTCCGAGGTTGGGTGAGGAACTCACCCCTTTTTCCATCTCCGAATCCCCTTATATAGCCCGACGGACCGCGAGCCCGGCCATACGGCCGTGGGTGGCACCCAGAGGCCTCTTGTTGACGACCCGTCCACGACCTGTTGACGGCTATCAACGGGCTACCACCGACAAGCTACCCATCCATCGGCTACCACCGTCATCCGACGGCCCCCGTCAATGCCCCGTCAGTATAAACTGACGGTCTACTACCCTCGGGCTCTCATTCACGTCAACAATAACGACCACTAAGGACGCCGTCGAGGTCCTCTACACCGCTGCCGCCTCCCGTCGCCGTTCCAGCGCCAGCACTATGTTTTCTCGCTTGTCACGACTCTGGTTTGCGCCGATCTCAGCTCAAGGTTAAGTCTACGCTGCCCAGTCGTCAGCCTGGTGAAATGTCCGTCTCCAGCATCTGTCAAGCCTTTCCTGCGGTACTGACAGTCAGCTTTGTCAGCCGGATGAGTTGTCTAGTCTCCAGGCATCTGTCAATACATCACTGCTGCATTGACATTTCAGCCATGTAAATATCGTTACAGTTGCAGCCCCATCCAACTGCCTTCCCGACCCACATTGCTTCGCCGCGTCTGAGCTTGGCGGTCCGCTTACATTCGTCAATACTGCCGAGCCCAGCGCAATGAGGCGCGTCTGAGGATGGCATTGGGTGACGTCCTGGTCCCTATACACACTTTAGGGGTTAGTACGTCCTTATTGGAGGTCGGACCTAGGAAATTTTAAGGCCCCTTACATAGCCGGGAGGGTCATTATCCCTAGATGTGAAGCACACGAGCACACAGCAAATACACCGCATACAGCGGAGCCGCCGTCTTGCTTGTGGCGCCGCGTTCATGCGGCGCCACCACTCCCTGGCTCGAGCCAGCGACTGCACATACAGGAGGGCAGCGGCCAACATTCATGGAGACGACATTCACTGAGAGCCGGCAACGAGCAGTAGCGACGGGCTATAGTTGAACAATGGCAGGGCTGCCCAGAAACCAGGAAGCTGCAGCTGCTGGCTGCGGCAGCAACCACTGCAGTGCTGAGCCTTCTGTTATTGGCTTCGTCGAACTTGTGTCTCTTTCACTTCAGCATTCAGAGAGCTTCAAGTGGCCTATTCCCCCCTTCAGAGTGTGTGGTCGGGTGGTCCCAAGGGCCACCCTTGAGCAGGTGCGCCTGAAGAGGAGAAGAAGAGTACAAGCTAGCACGCGTGCTAATGACAACGTTGCTTGTGCGTCTTATTGCGTCATATGCACGATACCCAGAGCGTCACTGCGCTGACGCTGACCCGGGACATGATGATCAACGTGATGGGGCTGACAGTCTCGCCCTCAGAAGCGGCCGATGCCAAGGATGTCATTGTCTTTGGTGAACAAAGATTGAAGATCAATGGTCTCATGATGGTGGAAATGTTGCTGGTAGCTGACCTCTTTGAGCCGTAGCTTGCGATCTCAACAGTCCACATGAGACCAGCTTCGACTAGTCTATCTGCGACTGTGACTATACACTTTGCCGTCCAGCAGGATTTGCATATGGAACACCCCGTTCAGCACGAGAAAATTCCAGTAGATGACGTACCGGGCCCCCGGCGACCTACTAGGTCGCCCTACAGCCTTCAGCGCTTCTGCCATCGAGATACTGACCTCTCCTCTTAATCACGTGAGTTGCAGCTATTGCGATCTAACTTATGGATGGCAACCAGGACACTGATGACTGTTGGCCTTATGCTTGCCTGCTCCTTGGCACGCCGTTCACCTCCATTGGGTTCCGAGGAAATGTCCACGCCTCATGCCTCTGTGCTTGTCCCTTGCGTCAGCTTGGCGCTCCAAATCACTGCTTTCTCCGTCTTGGAAAAGCGGACCGATTACTTTGATTCGCCCGTGATGTCTCTTGCTTCTCCGAGCATTGGTCAGGCCGCGATGTCAACAGCATCGACTTCCGAAATAACGAGCTTGTATGTCTATGACCGATTTGATGAGTGCAAATACGAAATAGAAGCCGTGGACTTGTACATTGCGAACGCTTGTGGTGGAGCGCAGGGGCTTCGCGTGCCTCCCAATCAAGCCTTCAATCATGCAACTAAGTCATTACGCACATAGTCCAGCAATACTCTGCTTGGCTGACTTCCGGAGCTCGCTGGCCCTTGCACCCGGCGACCATTGGCGGCAATGCCTTGACTTGGAAGAAAGAAAGTGGCTCTCTCGGGGGGGGGCGAGGGCCGTTGACAGCCAGCCCCAAGAGAATTGACAAATGCCGAATGGCCTATTAGTGCTTCTCCAAAGACCCCGGTGGGATGCCCATTTGATAAGCTAGTTCAGGAGCCGCAAGTCAGAAAGACTAGCCGCCGGAAAGCGGTCCCTTCGACAGAAGCCGAGCTTGGAAGAAAGTGAATGAGCGCAACTTTTTTGATACCGGCTAGTAAGAATCAAGTCTATCTTCTTGTTTCTGTTGGGTGACGAGGAGCCTTTCTTTGTGAAGGGCGAGCACAGTCGTCAAGTACCAACTTCGAGTAAGAGCTTCTTGATGAATGGAAAGAAGCTATAAGATGCCCATACCTATATCTGTGCATTTTTTCCCGGCTCATGCATGACTCTCGTGCACTGTGAAGTACTTGGGAGCTTCTCATCGTGACTGGCTCTGCTGAGCTCTACATTGCTGTGCGCCTTATGTGATCTGGCGCATGGGTGAGCTGTAAAGTCGACCAAAGTAGACCAAAGTCCAATCGAGTACTCTTCAGTGTGTTTGACGGGTGTATATTTGATTTCCGATCATACAACAAGCTGTTCGTACTGCATCGGACCCTCATTAAGAGATGCTCGACATCGATATAGTACTCTCATCAGTCAAAGCCTTATTATACCTCTGGGCCAGAGGTTCGATCTACAATGTTCGTGTGAGCTTCTCTTGATCTTTCTGTCATTTGTGCCCCAGTACTTGGCCAGCTGAGTGTTATCCATCGTCTCCGACGGCTTTGGATGGTTGCCGATCTCACTGCAAGCTGTCCTTGATGATTGAACAATGTGAAGAAGATATTAGACACTAGACTGATACTCACATATCGATATGCGTTCATCAGAAGACCGGAAGGTACAAATAGCCTTAGTCACTCCCTGCACTTTTCCCGACATGTCTGTCACTTCCGTCAGGTGCCCAGGCATGTAACAAGCCGAGGTTGGTTGGCACTTAAGTGCCTGACGAGCCAGCTCAGGCGTCTGGGATCAATATGCCCCCTCGTGAGTAAGAAAAATCGGGTGCCATTCGTATATAGAGCCTCAGGTTCACTGTCATTGGAATGCCATGATTGATCGTACACAGAGGTCTGTCTCGCAGAGTTGCAACGTTCACCTGTGCTTGGCATATTCTACACAAGCTTCCAGGAATTCAAAGGTTATCCATGCTCAGCAGTAAATTAACTGCAGAAGTCCACAAGCTTCACTATCAATACAAGACTTCGCCAGTTCGATTCAATCAAGGCATGGATATGCGTGTCTCCGGGTTGCGACGATCACAACCCACAACCACTACACCAGAGTCTTCCCTAAACATGTGAGCCCACAACTCGTCACGGCCTGGCTCGGGAGCTTCTTTAGCCTTTGCCGCGGCATCTTCCACCTCCTTGCAACAAGCTTTTGCAATGCTATTGAGTTCCTCCTCACTAGCTAGATCCTCCTGCCAATCAATTTCCAGAGCAGCACAATCATCTCAGGCGGCAAAGGCATTAGGGCAATGTGTGTCTGCTGATGTGCCAGTGATAGCAGATGCAAGCAATTGTCGCATGCAAAATATGGGTATAAGAAGCGTGTGAAACCTCGACTAGCAAATGCTTGATACGCTCGATTGGATCTCGAGTATGACGCATGTCTTGGATTTCACTTCGTTCCCGATATGTGCTTCCTGGGTCCGACATACTGTGGCCATGATACCTATATGTCTCCATCTCCAACACCATTGGACCCTGTTTCGCAATCAAGAGAAGCATATCACAGTTGTACGGATGCCCATGATGCAAGACTTTCACTTGCACTCCACAGCGGATGCTGTACAAGGAAGGGCTCTTGATGTGCTTAACATCAGCTGACATGATTGTCGAGGTGTGGAATGAGAGGGATGACCATTCCATGATAATGTCTAAGTCCCAACAGGTTGGCCGGAGAATGCAGAGGGTTCTCAACAGAAGGATCAGGGGTGGGAAAGGAATGTTTGGGACCTTGCTCAGCACGTGGTCCTTGGCAAAGCTCACGGCCTGCTTCACAGCCAGAGCATCCATGCCATCAACCTGTACAGGATATGGCAATGTATGGCTTTCTTGCATCAACATGAGCAGATCCGCCGGACACAGGAACACAAGCATTGGCCGTCTCAGCATTACAAGGCCACAGCGGTCCACAGTTTTACAAGTGAAGCTTTTGCTCGGTGGCTTTGTCTGCATGTAGCCGGTGCACGACGAAAGAAGAAATATAGACGCCAAAGCACTCAAGAAGCTGCAAGCAAATCCCACCTTTAAGCCTGGCACGTAGGTCCACCGGTCGTAATACGTCGTTTGTGCCGAAGCTCGTTGGACAGAGGTGCCCATCCCATACTACAGACGCGATTTTGGCACATAAACTCAACGTCTTAGTATTTGAATGGGGCAGAATCCATCAGCCGATGCATCACATGAGGGTGTCTGATGTGGAATGCATCTACCTGATTATTTTCAACCATGAATACAACCGGCAAACTCCAGAGTGCAGCCATGTTCATGGCTTCATAAATCTGGCCCTGTACCCCGCCATATATAAGCTAGGCTGGGTCAGCAGGAGTGCTCGAGCAAGCCACCAGGAGAAGGAGCCACCATTGAGTGAAACGAGCACAACAGATATCGTAGGTACGGCTGAGGCCTTTCCAGCAACTATTACTCGATCCCCCATTCTTCAAGGTCGGGCAGTCCTCAAGGAAGAGCCTGGTGGTGTCAAGGGGCTGTGTCAAGCACGCAGCAGCAGCTCATCACTGACGTCAGGAAACTGAGAAGCACATCACGATGAAAGAGGACATGAGACCTGGTTAGCAGCTCCGTCTCCGTAGATTGCAACAGTGATGTTCTTGTTCTTCTTCAGGATCTTCTGGGCCAGGGAGATGCCGACGCCGAGCGGAGGGGGCGTGCCAACGATTCCCCAGCCCCCATAGAATTGGTTGGCGAACTTGTACATGTGCATCGAGCCACCCTTGCCGCCAGCCGCCCCCGGCTTGCGACCCATCAGCTCGCAGAAGAGCTCCTGCAGTCCGCCGGATGGCGATGAGTCCAGTGGTCGACTTAGAAGCTGGCATCAGCAAGTGAGGACCAGATTTTCGACAGAACCTTTAGAGATCCAGAGGCGCACCCCGTGCTGCACGCGATGCGACGATAGGACACCTGTTGGGAGAGTGGTCAAAAGGGGCGATGCAGAGGCAGGCGGTGGCTCACAAAGGGCGTGCCGCCGCGGGCGATGAAGTTGCCGTGGTCGCGGTAGGCGGTGATGACGGAGTCGTCGAAGGTGAGCGCCGCCTCCATGCCCAGCGCCACGGCCTCCTGGCCGTCGTAGAGGTGGCAGAAGCCGCGCACCAGGCCCGACTTGAACAGCTGCCACGCCCACGGAGCAGCAGGTGCCGAGCTGAGGCGGCAGGCGAGGCGATCTGGGGGCTGGCTAAGGCTCGGCCACGACTCCGCGGCAGCAGCCGGTGCACGAGGCGAGGCGATGGAGCTCCTCGGGCCTCGGCGTGCCGTGGCCACGGCCGGGAGCTGCCGGAGGAGGGGCGCTTGCCAGGTCGGAGGTGATCTCGGCGCGGCGGATGATATGCATGTCGCGGAAGAGCTTGAGCAGCTCCTCGCGCGTCGCCTCCACCTCCTCCCCCGGCGCCTCGCACCTGTGCGCCCGGTACGGCGTCAGGATGCGCGCCGTCACCGCGCGCTCGCGGCCCCGCTCCTCGCGCTCCGCCTCCGCCGCGAATCCGCGCTGCGCCGGGAGGCGCGCCGCCGCGAG
>WELB01000200.1:187868-198386 GCA_009602725.1 Spirogloea muscicola
CGCCGCCGACGACCCCGCGCCCCGCCAGTGCGCCCTCCCGCCCCGTCGCCGCCGCCTGCTGCCCGCACTTCCTCGGGCTGGTGCTGAGCCCCCCGCCGGGCCGAGGGGCGCAGGGTGTGGGGCCGTGGCAAGGCGCACGCCGAGTCGTGCCGCGCCGTGGCTTTCCTCCACGGCGGCGCCGCGCTCGTGAGCGCTTCAGTGGACAGGTCCATCCTCACCACCGACGTCGCTTCCGGCAAGCCGGTGGCCCGCCTCCTCGACGCCCACGGGTGAGCATGCCGCCCCGGCGCTGCCCACGCCGTCTGCAGCCGCAGCGGTCGCAGCGAGTGCGCCTGAGTGGCCGCGTGTGACGCCGCTCCCCAGGGCGCCCGTCAACCGGGTGGTGGCGCTCTCTGAGACCACCTTGGGCTCTGGCGATGACGACGGCGGTGTCAAGGTCGGCGACGAGCCAAGCCTTCTCCTCGCTCTCATCGCTTCGAGCACACCCATGTCGCTGGCTGTGCAGCCAGTCGTCGTGATCCCACGCGGCGTGCTGTATTTCAGGTGTGGGATACGCGGCAGCAGCTATGCTGCTCGGCGTTTGACAAAGTGCACTCTGACTATGTCACCGACTTTGAGCCAGTGATGGCCACCCAACAGCTGCTCTCAGTCAGGTGCGTGCTGGGCAATCGGCTCTGCCTTGCACCATGCACCTTCACAGCATCGTCCTTCTCCAGCACCTAAGCAGCCGAACATTGTGTCGACCTTGAGTTTTACAACGGGCCAACTTGCCTCGACTTTCGCAAGCATCGGGCAACTGTGACGAGCCCGAGCATCAGGCAGAAGTGGCAGTCACCCCAAATCAAGCGTTGCCCTAGGAGTGCTGATTTGACTGTCAAGCTAAAGTCTGCTGGATGTGAGCAGCGGAGACGGTACTCTTGCTGCCATCAGCTTACGGAAGAACAAGGCAGGTCAAGCCATCCATCCAACCTGCCAGCAGCCTATTCTTGGGTCAAGCCTGGATTGCCAGTCACAGGCGAAGAGAGCCGAGAGAGAAGTCTGCACCTGGAAAAGCATACCTGCTCATTGGGAAATCCTCCTTTGGCCAGGTCGATGCAACGTCGGAGTTTGCAGATGACGAGCTCCTATCCGTCGTGCACCTCAAGGTGAGGCCAGGCGGAAGCCGGAGAGGACCAGAGTACTGAGCGAGCACACCAATCATAGGCCAAGCACAAAGCCTCCGACTTACTGGAGGTGGCGATGTATGCCCCTCCTTGTAAATCGCTGACAGGCTGCTGCTACCTGTGCCGCTTGAGAAGGGGAGAGCAAAGAAGGTGGTGTGCGGCACCACCGGCGGCCCACTTTTGCTCTACTCCTGGGGCCACATTGAGGACTGCAGGTGGGTCAAGGCCACTCCATCCCTGCAGACCCGTGCCTCTGCCTCTTACGGCGTGGTATGCAGCTTGGCACTTTACCCTGCATTCTGCAAAGCACTTGACCAAGACCAACTTCCTCTTGTTGTCATGCAGTGATCGTTTTGTCGGCCATCCCACTTCGGTGGACACCATGCTCAAGGTCAATCCTTCTTGGGCGGTTACACCACTCTATTTGAATATATAGGGGTTGGATCGCTCTCAGCACCAATAGCAATTTGAGCGGCCACTTCCAGTGGGTGGATGACACCTCTTCCTGCCAAGCAGATTGATGAGGAGACGCTAGTGACAGGCTCTAGTGATGGCTTCATAAGGTCTGTAGTCCTCCCTTGCAAAGCGGCAATGAATGTCAAATGCGTGCCACCCATTCTTTGTGCCTTGATTACTTGCGCTCTAGTCTGCAATTCATGGCTTGTCAAACAAAAACCAGTATAGTGTGTCCTGAAGGCCCTTGTTTTCTCTTCTGCAGGTTGATATCTGTGCTTCCAAACAAGATCCTTGATGTCATTGGCGAGCACGATGACTTTCCTGTAGAGCGGCTAGGTATGCCAGCACTTGGGACCTCTTTTTCCAGTGATCTCTGTTAGTTTCTTGTCGAGCTTGTTGGGACCAGATCATCAGCTGCAGACTTGTGAGCTTCTTTGTTACGTTGTTGTGATGGCAGCATTGTCCTGTGATGGAGCAGTTTTGGCCAGTGCGTCCCACGAGATTATCAAGGTAATTACACTCCATCCTGATTTAGATAGAGATGCCCCATGCCCTGGCCTCACTACGGTGGCCAGCTCATCTACCTTGACTATGTTGGAGATATGCCGCACTCATCATTGCTCGTGGAATACTTTCTGTATGCGTGCTTCTTACCCTCCGTGCTCTGCCTTTGACATGCTGGACAGCTGTGGGATGTGACGGATGTCATGGGTGGCGGAGGGGCTGTTAGAGAGGAAGAGCAGAGAGAAGAGGCTGGCGAGCTGAGTGGGGGCTTGTCATCTTCGTCCAGCCAGATGGGACCTGGGGAATTGATGCGGCAGGACGCGGAGGGTAGCGATGAGGATGGTGAAGTCCAAACCTGGACGGCATTGCTCTCCCGTGCTTGCTCAGAGGCTCATGCGTTCGTGCTCCTCCCGATCACCGTCTCGACGCCCATGGGCGGGTGCAGTCGAGAAGAGGGGCCCAGATGTTGCTGCTACTGGGCAACACCCCCCGCTCCACAGAGGTGGACGCTGACCCAAATGGAGCAGGGGGGCGGTGTATCATGGAGGGCCGTGCGTTGATGTGGGTGGCGGCAGGCAAAGGGAGCCGGCGGCGGCGGAGGCGTGGGAGGCAGCAGAGCGCAAGCAGACAAGGGAGGGGCGAAGGCGGCTTCTTTGCGGGCCTCTGACGATGCCCAGACGGCGAGAAAGCACCTTCACAAGATGACACTGCAGCTGGCCCCAGCTCAACAATGATCATAGACAGCATTCATTGGCCAACGTAGTGGACGTGAATGATCCTCTCGGCTTGCACTCACCTCTTCAGCACGGGGCCTGATCGCCATGTCGGCTGGCTCTGCCCCTCCGTGTCTGCTTCTGGGCTGGCCAATGACAGCCATCGCCCTCTATGGGAAGAGTCTGTACGTTCACTCCCTCTCGGGCTGGCGATTCACAGCCCTTGGAGTCCCTTTGAGAGGGCCACGGTTTCTCTCCCTGGCTGCACAGCTGGGAGGCATTGGCGCCTTCGGCCCAATGCCTCCCGTCGGCCGTTCCCCGTCGTCCGGGCTGGCATGTCACAGGCCTCGGCCCTCGTTGGAACAGCCAGCCTTGGGAAGAAGGTAGGAATGTCGCCCATGGGTAGCGAGAGAAGAAGAGGGGCCACAACGGGCAGAGCCCCGTCGTTCCCGCCGTCGCGCAACGTCCGCCCGCCCGCCACCGGCCGGGGGGCTCGGTCGCCCACCGAGCGCCGCGTGGCGCCGCGGGCCCCCCCGCCCGGACAAGCCCGCGGCGTCCCAGCTCCGTCAAGCGTGCCCCCAGAACAACAAGCCGCCGCCGCCGCCGCCGCCATGGTCGCCATCTCCGGCCTCGTCACGTCCATCGTCACCTCGCTCCTCATCTTCCTGGCGCTCTGGCTGGCCTTCACGCTCCTCGTGCGCCGCCCCGGCAACGCCGTCGTCTACTACCCCGCGCGCCTCCTCAAGGGCGATGGCACACCCCCTGGCTACCGCTCCCAGGGGCCCTTCACCTGGCTCCGCCAGGCTTGGGCCGCCACCGACGACGAGGTCATCGCCTACGGCGGCCTCGACGGCTACGTCTACATCCGCATGTTCCGCACCTGTCAGTGCCCCTCCCACTCTCGCCACAGCCCGGCGGCCCGCCACCTACTCAGCTCCGCCCCGAAATCACCTGGCCCACGCCAAAGCCCCCCCGCCGCGGCGCGGAGCCTGTGGCAGGGAAGCGCCGTACTCTGCCGGGCAGCTTCTGAGCTGGTGAAAGTAGGTCCACCGGCCCTTGCGGTGCTTGGCAGTGGGAGTTGCCAGAGTCGGTAGTTGCTGAGGCTCTTCGAGCTTGGCTGCAATTCAGCCGGGTTCGGCGGCGTCGGAATGAGGATAACTGTAATGGGATGGACTCAGCTCCTCGGTCCTGGGCATTGCCGGCCCGGCAGCCTTGATACAAAGGCACTGCCAGCTAGTGACGCTGTCAATGAGTGAAAGCGCAGCAGTCCACCATGAGGGTGTAGTCGATGGTCCACGTACCAGAGGTCTTGGAAAATGGGGGCCTTATGCTGCGCTGTCCGTTTGGCGCCGGCGCAGCCAAGAAGCATTGGTGGTAATGACCAGGTTCTTGTGCGATTGCGAGCGTGGCCTCACCCTCGGCCTGACGAATGAATGCGTGGCTCGTCTGCAGGCGTTTACATTCTGCTCTGGGCATCTGCGTATTGCCTCATTGTCCTCATCCCAATCTGCGCAACGGTCAGTACTCAGTACCTGCCCTCAACGCAAGGCCGCGCAGTTGCCAGTATGCGCAGCCTCCGAGGGGCCTCGCAGGCTAGAACAACGACGTTGAGTCGGGCCTGGGCCTCCACTGACCTACTCCTGCTTTGGCGCTGCGCAGTCTCACTACTACAGAGATTTCAACAGGACCCAGTCTGACAACAACAGGAAGCTGAAGTACAACGATTTTGACCTTCTTAGCATGGGCAACATCCCGGTAAGCAGGCAACGGGCTTAGATGTATGTGCACGGTGACCTAGTGTTGCACCTCATAGCCCTCATAGCCCGCCTGATGCTCAGCCCCGGGCGGGCAGCAAAGGATGCACGTTCACCAGAGTCTGGCATTGCTGCTAGACAGTGTTGCTGCAGAGGCTATCCAGCAGCGAGCTCTTTGGTTGAGAACCTTGATCCAGAGGAATGCCGATCACGGAGAGACTGTGTGCTAGCTTTGTGCTGGAACTGACCACCTTTTATTGTGCTGTTGACTTGCCCTGCTGCTACAGAAAGGCAGCAGCAAGATTTGGGCCTTTGCCATTGGAGCCTATTGGGTCACTTTGGGAACCATCTACTTTTGCCACAAAGCATACGCAGACGTCACTAGGCTTCGTGCTGGTTACCAGGTACGAGTCAGCGCCTCCTCAGACTGGACCAGGATGAGGCACAGGTGCAGTCAGTGGGAGGCACTGGTGCAGGCCAGGGGAAGCCGACTTGATGTGCAGGCCGTGCAGGCTCTTCGAGCCATGTTGACCAGGCAGTTAGGTCAATGCCTATCTCTAGCTCCTGATCATCCTCTTGCAGTAACATCATCGCACTCGAATGTCTGCTCGGGCAGGGTACAAGCCAAGCAAGGCCTGAACAGTATGCCATCCTTGTCCGCGACATTCCCAAGCCTGATGGCAAGGAGCTCCATGAGGACTACGTTAACTCATTCTTCACCCGTCTGTTCCCAAAGTCTTTTCTATATTCGATTATGGCTACCAAGATCAAGAAGGTCTGCACAGGACAGATTGACCAGGCCTACTACTGTCATCCCGGCGCAGCAGCTCTATAGCATGGAAACTTTCAATGCAATCAGAGAATCACTAGTGCACAAGGCATGCAATGATTGTTCACATTGTGTCTCCTCAACCTGACTCATCCTGATTTCTTCCTGGCGCATCCTGAGTTTTCCTGCTGCAGGTTGAAAAGATCTGGAAGAAGCTGGACAAAGCAAAACGGAAGCTTGCGCATGCTGAAGCAGTCTACCACGATTCAAAGAGTAACGGCAAGCGCCCGATGCACAAGACAGGTCAATGGGGCCTGTGGGGCAAGAAGGTGGATTCCATTGAATACTGGACGGAGGAGATTGCCACTTTGACCCCACAGCTTGAGGAAGCTCAGCAGTTTGCACATGAGGAGCAGACAGTTCGTGCTGCATTTGTGTTCTTCAGCAACCGCGGAGATGCAGCTGCTGCCTCTCAGTCTATGCTCTCGGAGAAAGTGGATGCCTGGCAGGTATGCATGCCTGATGTGACTTACAGCAGCTCAACTGCTTCATAGGATGTAACTATTGACCACCATAGCAGAATGTATCCTCTTAGAGGTTGTGATCTCTTACTGTGCAGACCTTGAGTTTCATACAGGCAGTTGCAGCAATGTGAAAGACAGGAACTCTTACATAAGCTCCTTATGTCGCTCTCCTGTGTGCTCAGGCCATCCCAGCACCGGAGCCTAGAGAGATCATCTGGGGGAATGTTGCCATGCCTTTGTACCAACGTACAGTGCGGGAGCTCATTGTCTATGGCATCACCTTCTTGATTATCGTGTTTTACATGGTTTGCAAGCCTCACCTCTATTGGCTCTCCATCTTATTCATGCTAGACATGCAATATAAAAGGCTTAAGATTTGGTGTGGCTTGTTAGCACATACAAGCCTGGCGGTCAAGAGGTAAATACACTTGGCAGCTCATATAGTATGTTCCAGGAGAAGCTTGTGCAACGTACTCTGGGCAGGAGCATGAGATGTCAGAGAGCTGGGCAGCTGACTACAGACGACACCCTTTGTTGTCTTCAACAGATCCCTATTGGTCTTGTCTCAGCATTCACTACGCTTGACAATCTCGAAAAGAACCTGGGCTTCCTTAAGTCAGTCCTCAATATGTAAGTCAGCTGCACACCATCACACTTTCTGGTTGTGACGAATTCATTAATTTCAAGTTGCTGTCACTAATTCAAGTAGTCCTGTACTTGAAATAGCTGGGTGAGCATCATTCTTAAGTAGTTGCATGGGCCCTTTGCTTACATAGTAACTATTGACCACTTAGCCGGGGTACTTGTTCTATTGATTGTGCAAAAGTCTCAGATTTAGTCCACTGACAGTCATTGACGAGGTAGTGATACTCCTGTTAATTGTTGTTCACTTGTTTGGCTGTGCACCTTGCAGTTCGGTGGTAAAGGCAATTCTCAATGCTTACCTTCCACAGTTAGCTTTAATTATCTTCTTGGCACTTCTGCCCAACCTGCTCCTCTTTCTCTCAAAGCTCGAAGGCATTGCAGCTCAAAGCCACCTGGAACGAGCTGCGGCTGGGAAATTTTTCTATTTCAACGTCTTCAATGTCTTCCTTGGTGTCACTCTTGCTGGCAGGTGTGATCAAACACCAACGTCTAGAGCTTGTCTATTCATCAGAGGATGCCAGATAGTCAGATGCATCCAGCCTAGAGTCATCCAGATACTGAGCCCCTGACATTCTGTTTGTGCAGCTTATTCAACTCACTGAAGCAGATAGTCAAGAATCCTAGCTCAGTCATCAACCTACTGGGTTCAGCTCTGCCTCAGAATGCAACCTTTTTCATCAGCTTCATTGCACTCAAGTAAGTGCAAGCATGCAGTCAGCATGCAGGTCGTCTTGGTGTACCCGCTGTGTGTGGTTCCGAGGCATTTGAGCTGCTTTGTATGACTCAATGCAGTCTTCACTGTAGCGGGTGACGGCTTGACAACTCGTATTTCAGTACGTTGAAATGAGATCTGCATCTACGAAACCTCCTTATCTGGATCAACTTGGATGCAGGTTTCTTGTTGGATACGGGCTGAGCCTCTCAAGGGTTGTGCCCCTTATCATCTTCCACCTGAAGAGACGGTTCCTCTGCAAGACTGAGCAGGAGCTGAAGGATGCTTGGGATCCTCAAGCCATTCAGTATCATACGGCCGTGCCCAATGACCTACTGATCATCATGCTGGCTCTCTGCTACTGTGTCATCTCGCCGCTCATCCTGCCGTTTGCGTTCGCATATTTTGCAATCGGATACTTCGTCCAGAAGAATGCGGTACAACCTTTGAAGACGCCCAAACTTGTGCTGTGCTTTGTCACAGCATGTTGAAGTCATTGAGGAGTTTCTAGAACTGCTGGCTCTGCATTGAGGTCAAAGTTAGGCAAAATGTCTGGTCGGCAGTGTCAATCTTCATTCTGCACAGACTAACAAGCATGGAGGAAATTCGTTGACAACTGTTTACTCAGCAATTGTCAAGCTCCTAGGAACTTGACTCTTGATGCCCAATTTTCACGTCCTTGATGCAGGCACTGAATGTTCAAGAGCCAGACTACGAGAGTGCTGGTCGTATGTGGCCACATATCCACGCACGCATCCTTGCATCACTTCTCATTGCACACATCACATTCCTTGGCTACTTTGGCATTCTCCAGTTCAAGGGTACACCAATACTCGCACCCCTGCCTATCATCACGCTGGTGTACTGGCGGGTAAGGACTTCAGAAAGATTGCAGCCTATCGTAGGCCATGCTCCATCATCCCTGTGAATAGGAGTTGCATGCTGACCAGCTGGTGAGGGAAGATTCTTGCAGAGCATGCAATAGCAGTTTAAAGCATTCACATCACTGCGCAGTAACAGAATCTTTTGGCGTCTGTGCATGTACTTCTACAGTACACCAGAATCCGATTCTACCCTGCTTACTGCTACACGCCGCTGGACACGGCACAGTCGGAAGTGGCCAGCCCACCCGCCAGAGAAGAGCTTGCTGAAGCCTTCACGGCACCAAGCATGCTCAAAGGTGGGGGTTTTGACCACCAAGAAGGCACGACTCGCTCTCATCCATTTGCGGAAGGTGGCACACTTGAAGAAGACCCTGGCAAGATTCCTCCAGTATAAGATAGGTCCACTACTGATGCTTCGGTACCTACATACTGTGCCTTTTTGAAAACCCCAGCTGCTCCAACTTCTTGGCTTACGTTCACCTTTTAATGTAGATTATCAATGTACAATGCCGGTGACTCCAGCACATTCTTTGCATTCCCAATGAGATTCCTAGGTAGTCATATGTTACCATGTAAATTGTATGCAATCACCTTCCACCATTGTTGTTTACTGTCTACAACTTCTTTGCATACCAGTCTCAACAGCGCCCAGATCATTGACAATTAACAATCGGCTTACTCTTTAAGTTGACGTTTGCATTAACTTTCCTGAAAAACACATGAAATCCTCAGACAAAAGCCTGGAAAATGATGACAAGCTGCTGTAACTTTCACCTGCACGACTTTGCATCTGCCTCGCACAGCAGTGTTCCAGTATTTGATCCCAAAATCAATAGGTCTGGATGATACAGACTACTCTGCCGGTCACCATCACACTGGAGGCACTGCTACTTACTACCTACTCAGTTGATGGGGTGCAAGATCAGCTGCACGAGTCACCAAGTACACCCGCCCATGTGCCCACAAATGCCCAAGTTTTGACCCGGGCATTGGCTGCATACATTGTCCACAAGTATGTCAGACAAGCATGTGGCCACACCTGCACAATTCTCCACCAAGCTGGCGGACTACTGCACAAATGTCCTTCGGCACAACTTTGGCTTGCATAGACGTCAGAGTCTCAAGTTTGCCTCCTGCATCATAGTGGTGGATGGAGCTGCCATACCTCAAGACTGGCATGGAAGGCGAGAGGATGCTCGCAGACGTGACACTCGCATCTGTGCTGCGGCTGGAGCGATTTCTCTGCCTTTACAAAGGCGTAGACCTGCCCACTTGCAAGGTGTAAGTGTGTCAATTCATTGTGCTACCACCTGGTACAGCATGTGCAACTTTCCAAGGCTGTTGCACACAGAGAGGCAGAGAGGTGGATTTGCGAGGGTACCCACCTCCTCTCCGCAGCTCGGGCAGGTGCCCTTGAGTGCCACCACGCCTCCGTTCCAGAGCTCTTCCAACGATCGCACTGCCCCAGCAAGCAAGCCACCGCCACAGAACGACGTCGGTAAACGATCTGTCATTAAAACCTGGATCTCAGTCCCGGAAGTGACATTGCCCACCTGCTGCCATGGCCAAGGGAATGCCGACGAGGAGGCCCGCGCCGATGACGAGGGCGGTGTTGCAGGACGAGAGGAGTGAGGAGGCAGGGAAGGCCACGGCGTGCGGGAGCAGCGGCGCTCCCCACCGCGCCCGGGAGACGACGCTCTGGCAGGCCCCGTCCAGGGCGCAGAGCGGCGGCCCGACGACCGCGGCCAGCCCCGAGGCGAGCAGCACGGACCACATGCTGGCCAGCGCCCGCAGCTGCGACGGGTCCGCCTGCAGCGCCGCAGCGGCCGAGGCGGTGAGCGCGGAGAAGCCCAAGACCGCGCGCCGGTGCCCAAGAGTGGGCGAGGCTGCGGCACTGGCTGCCGAGAGCCGCGGCGCGCACCTCGGCGTCGGCGTAGGCGGAGAAGCGCTTGAGGCTGCAGCGCGGGTACTTGAGCACCAGGCTGGACTTGAGCCAGCGCAGGCGGGTCTGCGCCGCCCCGCCAACGCCCCCACGACTTCCGCCGTGAGCACTACGCATGCAGGCCCGCTGCTCTTTCCCTCTCCGCCTCCTCCCTCCTCCTCCTCCTTCCTCCTCCTCCTCCTCCGTCGTCGCCCTGCTCTCGTCGCGCTGCGAGCCAACCCCATTCTCCAGTGGCGGTGGCAGCGGGGGCCCACCTCCACCTTGTCGAACATGTCGTCGACGATGAGCGGCCGGCCGCTGTAGTAGGCGTCGCGCGCCTGCGCGTACAGCGCCTCCAGCGCCGCCTTGGGCGCCGCCTCCAGCGGGCCCACGAAGATGCACGACGGCGCCTCCGCCGCCGCCGCCGCCGCCGCCGCTCCGCCGTCCGGCGCCGCCCGCGGCTCCCCCGGGGG
>WELB01000200.1:202090-217064 GCA_009602725.1 Spirogloea muscicola
CCGGCCGCCGCGGGCGCCACCGAGTGCCGCCGCCGCCGTAGGCGCCGAGCCGATTCGCGCCGCGGCAGCGCGGCGCGTTCTGCGGCGGAGGGCGCGGATGCCGGGCTCCGTGAGACGGAAATGGGGCGGCCGGAGACGGCGGGGCGCCGTCAAGCTGACGGTGGCACGGGGCGGCGGCCCCACCGTCAAGTGGGCCCGGCGCCGGGGGGCCCCAGCCCGGCCGGTGGGGCAGGGCGCCAAGCGGCGGCCGACAGTAGACCACGTGCCGGGCCCGCGCCTCGCCTGCTCGAACGACAGCTCTCGGGGCCACACGTCAGGCCGTCCTGGGTCGGGCTGGGCCCCTTTCCACAGCTACCGCCCTTCACTGGCAGAAGAGTCTTCCACAGCAGACGAAGTGGCACTCCCAATGGGGGCAAGGGCTGCGAAAAGCCAGCCCAAAAAGAATTCACAAAGGTTCAGAGGGGCCTAAGAGCGGCGAGCAGCTACAAAAGGGGCCTGAGGATGCGATGGTAAAACAGGGGGAGGATGGATCACAGTAAGTACGAGTGAGGAGCCTTCCACAGCCACTAGTCCCTTCTCGGACCTCCCCTGTTCGTCTCTTTTGGAGCGGCACTACCATGATCATCCTCGAGGGGACCATCTTTACCCGTGTGCCATGGATATCTATGGAGGCTACGGCGTGAAATGGTCCTCCCTGATCCAGCATCTGGCCCGGCTGGTTGATGCGCGTCGTCGAAGTCGGGGGGGCAGCTTGGGCCACTCCAGCATTCCGCAGGCCTTAGTTGCATATTGTAGAATGCGGCTCTCGCTTAGTTTGCAGCGCTCGCAAGCATTGGCTCTTCATCAACGTGCAGGGCGCGCTCTAAGTCAGGCCTCCGGCTTTCGTGGCGGCGCTCCAGCTCCCCAAGTTAGCTTGTCAGATTTGTTTGTGCTCACCCGTGGGTACTAATGTCATCTTAGGTACCTTAGATTAGGTCTCCGTATTATGTAGCATTGTTTAGTCTGCACTCGACTCTGCCTGAACAATGTATTGGCTTGAATTGGCCTCCCTTTCAATTCATGCGCCCCGCGCGCCTTCTCTCTTTTGGGCCGAACTCTCACAGCCATCTCCTTACATTAGCAGAGCTGTTTCCCCATTCTTTAACGCTTTAACGCTTTCCTGGGCTGGCCAATCTCAGCCATGGCCCTTAACTGGAAGAGTGTAGTGTAGTCCTTTTTCGGCACTTCTTTGGCTTTGGACATTGTCCATTCTTTTTGGGTTGGCTTTGCCAGCCCCTCTTGTATATGGGCGAGCTCTTCCCCTCCTAGTACCGGAAGAAAGCGCGGCCAGATTGACTGGTGGCTGGGAAAGGCCAGCCCAAAGGAATGGACAAGGTCTGAAGGAGCCGGAGTGCGAAGGACTACGACAGCAGCAAAGGGGATTCTCAGTAACCTCTAGTCAGAAGATGCAAGTCTGAAGCCAGAAAACGAACGAATGAAGAACCCTCTGCCAGCGAAGCCCTCTCCTCTTGCCTAGCCCCCCCATCACCTCAGGCGCTCTGTGTTGCACACTTTAGGTGAGGTCTTGCATTGCTAACGGCATTCCAGTCAAGCCAAACATTTCTGAGATGCTTGACAGAGCTCGCGTTTGAGAGTATCTATACATCAAGGGGGGACAAGTCTGCTGTAACAAGTGGAATATGCGCCGGTGGAATGCTGCTGTCAAGCGGAGAAACATGTGGAAGCACCACTGAGGTGCTCTCCTTGACTTGCTAAGATGACGCGAGATTGTCACCTTCTAGAACCGCCTCCACAAGGCTCACAATAAGAACTAGTCACGCTCCAACACCGCTCATATCCGCAAATTGGAAGCTGCTCAAGATACATGCAAGCCCCACGTGAGACACTACAACTGCTCTAAACAGCAGTTTCCTTGCCAGTCATCCTGCATAACAAAGCTCACTTGTGACACCAATGGCCTTCAAGGCACACGACTTTGCTGACTTCCTACATGCGGTGGCCTTCTGCAGGAGCCATGACATTAAAGACTAAGCAGAGTTTGGATGGGAGCGCGCGGCTTCAGACCCCACAAACAATCAACAGCCATGCAGAATCTCCTTGTGCTCTCACCACAATAGACTAGCTGGTTGAAGTCCAGGCTCACTCTTCCAGCCCGTTGAGCGTCAAAGGCCGTAAAGAGATTCCTGCAATGGGTGAGGTCAGGCTGAGCAACTGAGAACTGGGATCTGTTATTAAGCCCAGGGGTGCCTTAAAACTAGCATCATGCATCATGTACTCCATGTCAACGGCATCACCTGCCAAGAAGTATGATATGACGTGCTACAATCATGACAGCTACTCACTTGGCTGATTGAAGGAATATGCAGAGCTGAATGAAGTCATCCAAGCGAAAGCGGCCAGATCTTTGCTGATCAAAGGCCTGCACACAGAGCAAGTCAGGTTGCCAACTCAAAGGACATACCAGCAGTTTCTGGAACATATTCTGGAGTATATGGAATTACAAGCGCTGCCAAATGATGATCTCGAGCGTGACCTGACAGAGCGCCAGAAATGAGGGCTGGTCCAAAGTATATCCGGCCTGCTGCAGAGCCTGTATCGTGTTGCCAGTGGCACTGGTCAACACAATGGTCTTACATCTATCAAAATGCTGTATTGAGGGGTAGGTGTTATCGCCATATGTACTTTTAACTACCAAGAATTAGTCAGCTGAATAATCTGTAGCAACTTCAAATCAAGCACGAGGGTTGGATAGTGGAGAGAAAACGGGGGGTAGTCCAAATAGCGACTATATATCAGCTTGTCTATATGAGTGTTATGAAGGCCGTCAGGTGACGTACCGCAAACACGTCATTTACAACTAAAACGCCCGTACGTTGCCTGCATAGGGGCATAAGACAATGTGTCAAGATCGACTCGCTATGAAAAGGTTTTGTCAAGTCAGGTCATGCTTCTTTCTTGTATGGTCTTTTCAATAGCAGCACATGTCAAGCGTTGACACAGCTGAGGAAGTCGCAATAGCCGGCGGGGCACAGCGAGGACCTGTCATTGGCACTGAAGCTCGTCTGGACCTGTACTTTGATCAATACAACACCAGGAGTAAGTGCCATGTCTACAAGAATTGTGCTTGAAGCTCATTGACAACCACGAGACCACATGAGACCTGCCCTGTCCTTGACGTAGGGCATGTGCCCAATACTCGCGACCATGCGACCTCTCAATATGAGTACATATTGAGAGGTAACCAGACAAGACCATCAATTTCAAAAGCTCAACTGCACTTGGATTCTGCAGAGTGGGAGGGCTGTCTTACAGTTCCAAGAAAAGTATGCAAGCTGACAAACTCTGCGGAAAGCACAGGAAACGTGCTTGAGATAGGGGTTTGTGACAAGTATGAGGCACTGCTTGTCCATAAACTGTAGGCCTAAGCGTACTTAAGCGAAAGTTACCATGCGGTAACACTACACTGCTGGGCAGGTACTTTCTTGACTGAGAGCAGTCAAGCCGAGTTGGCTCAAAGGCCACATATCTGTCAGCTGTCAAATACATACAGCAAAGACTTGCAGGCTATGCTAACAATGAAGAGAACAGTACCTGGAAATGACATTGTGCCACTCTGGTCACGATCATACATCCTGTCATAGGCAAGCCAAAGGTCAGACTGGTCAGCAGAGGAAACAGCGAGAGGGTCACCATGCAAGTGCAAGACAGAGCTTCGCAAGGGCTGACCTGATCATCTGATTCACACACGTGGACGAGAGGTGAAGGTTCCCAGCAGCCAGCGCTTGCTGTTGCATTACAAAAGGCCAGAGCGAGGTATATGAGAGTCCGAATTCGAACGACTCACCTGATCATCTGATTGACAACTGGCATGGGGAACGTCAGGTTGCCAGCAGCCAGTGCTCGCTGTCGCGCTCGCAGGGCAAAGGGCAGACGAAGGTGAGGGAGGAGCGAAACAGGCGACAGCTCGTAGTAGACGATGGTGGTCTTAATACGAGCGTCTGACGAGCTGTGCGCACAGGCCGCAACTTTGTGCCACAAGAGGTGTGAAGCGGTGGCCGAGCATAGCGGCGGACCTGAAGCTCCTGCACGTTGATGGCGCCGCTATTGTCGGAGTCCACGGACTGGAACCACTGCCGCAGGTGCGCGTTGGCGGGGTCGCCGTGGGCGACCATGGTGGACGGCGCTGCCGCAGCTCTCACCAAGGCTGCTGCCCGCGTGCTCGGCTCAGGCTCTTCGGCCGGCGAGGGTCTTCGCAAAGGCACGCTCTGAAGCGCAGCGGGAGGTGCTGACACCCGTCGAAAAGGCGGGCGGACGCGCGCGGCGGCGGCGGCGGCGGCGGCGCGGCGGCGAGCGTCGGCGACCAGGAAGCACGGGTTGTGAGGAGTTTAGGACGGGGGGAGGAAGGGGGCTGCGCCTTTCATACCGGCTTCCGAGCGCCTCCCCCTCCCCACCGTTTCCCGCTTCCAATCCTTCCTTCCTTCCCAATGTGTTGGCTTGAATTGGCCACCGTTCCATTCCATGCGCACCGCGCGCCATCTCGCTTTGGTACGAACGTCGCACTGCCACCTTAGCCACCTTTAGCGTCAAAGGGCAGCCGAAAAGAAAAACAGGCAGCCGACCATACCCACACCAATCTCCCCGGCAAGCCCAGCGCGCACCCCCGCGCCGGCTCCCACGCAGCAGCGCTCACCGGGCTCGCCGCCCGCCGTGCTGCTCCGCCCGCACCCCGCGGGACCTTCCATTGCGGCAGCTGGCGGGTCTCCTGCGGCCACGGTGCTGCGACCGCAGCCACCGCTGAAGTAGCACGGGCAGTGCGCAGCCGGGTGATGCGCCAGCTGTTTGCGTGCGAGATGGTGGCACTGGCGAGGTGCTGGGCTGATGCGAAGGGACGGCAGACTGAGCGGCTCGACGCGCCGTCGACAAGATGCGCAGCCTCCGCTGCTGCTCTCGCCAGCTGCCCCTGATGCAGGCTGAACGGTGTGCGGAGGATCGACTGCGGCACTGACTATTTGCAGAGGCACCTGCACCTGATCCTGGCATCGACATCAGGCAATGACAGGCCTTCTGGTCGCAAGGAGGTGCAGCCTCTGGGCCAGGTGGCGGAGCCCGCATTCCCAGGCTCTCGTTTGCAGCAAGGAGTGCCTTCTTTCCAGAAGGAGGCTCTGCGCATCCACACCGTGAGTGCTAGTGATGAGACTCAGGTCAATACCAGCTATCATGCCGTCTGCTGCTCAAGTCCGTCCTTTGCTGCTACTAAGACTAGAAGTCGAAAGTGGCCCGCCGAGGCAGGCCAGGGTACAGGACTCACAAGCTCTCTGTCGATGAGGCTGAGAACCCGCTTGACTGATGTGCAGATGTCAGCTCTAGAACGTTCAACCAGCCTCCGGCAGCGGTCGCCCTCAAGGCAGGTCGGATCTGAGGACACAAGTATTTCAGACAGACAGGATGCCAGGTTCGGGCCTGAGGAGGTCCTGTCACACAACGGGCCACTCTCAAGGCAGTCCTCTGGAGCCCTTCATGGAGTAGCCGTCCATTTCAAGGATGTGCAAGTGCTGCTGCCTGGAGATGAGGAGCACATTCTTATCGGCACGAACGAACTAGAAAAGTGGCGAGATGAAGCTTTGCGTCAGCAAAGTCGAGCATCAGCTGGAGGTCCACAAGGTGCTAGAGCCTCTGGTGCAGAAGAGATGTCTACAGGCGCCGATGAAAACACTGGTCATGGAGGAGAAGACTGGTTTGGAGCTGCGAAAACGTTGAGGTACATCTTGTATCTGCAAGGCGGGATTTAGTCAGACAGGCACAGTCACACCGATCCAGGGGTGCATAGCAGGCTTTTAGCATTCCCATTATTGACACTCTCACGGTAGCAGCCACTTCACTGTGATGAGATTTTCATGTACGTACTTGTGGCATCATCAGACTGCACAGGCTCTGGAGAGAGTTGCAGATCTTGGATCCTGCGGCCACCGTTCCAGTATTGCACGACTTCTTCAGCCAGGCAGTGAACAGCATGTCCTTTTGGCAGACGCTGTCTGTCGTCCAGTACCTGTTCTTCAATGTCCTCCTAATATTCCTCAACAACAAGATACTAGAGGTCAGTAGCACGATTGTTACATGGCTACTTATCGCTTGGAGCCAAGCCAAGATGGCAGGGTCATGCATTGCCTTCTGAGCCACAAGATCTCATAGAGTTAGTCCATATTGCCTTTGCTCTCTAAAGCTCTACATACTCCTCCACATCGTCCTGGTTATTCAGGGCTATGGTTTTGCATTCCCCCTCATGTTGACAGCAGTCCACTTTTCCATATCTTACCTGGGGGCTTCTTTGGCCATCAATGTGAGTTTCGTCCTTTGCTTGCATTTGATCAACTGAGAGACAATTCTGCGATAGTCCTCACACTGTATAGGAGAGAATCACGTACAACCATCCTGGTTGTGATGTCCTTGCAGATATATCATTGAAGCACAGACTAAGGGAATGCAAGCGTCTTCTGGTATCAGGTGCTCAGGCTGCGGCCCAGGGTGGAGGTGACCACAGAAGATCGGGTGCATCTGGTCATGCCTATGGCAGCTGTGACCTGCTTCAACGTTGTGCTTGGAAATCTGAGCCTCCATTACATCCCCCTGCCTCTTATGCAAGCAGTGAAAGCTCTTGCTCCAGGTCTAACAGGTAATGACTTTCTTGTTGGGTCAAAAACAGTGTGCTTGTGACTGAAGCAAGGCGCCTGATTCATTCTGGTAACAGGCTTCCAGTATCTCTGGCAAAGAGTATGATGTTGCTCAGATTTTGCAGTCAATGCCTTAACACCAGATGCTCAGAATGGATACTTGCACTGAATGCCAGCTGCTTGTTTGACTAATGTATAGCAAGGGCCATCTTGTTGGTAGGCCTGTGGTTCTTAAAAATCTCTATATATGCAGTGGTGATGCAGCGCGTTCTATTTAAGAGGAAGTTTAGCCAAGATGTATATTGGTCGCTTACACCCACTATTGGAGGTCCAGTCCTCGCCAGCATAGCCTCCATTCAAGTCTTCCCGGGGGCTCTCATGGCCGCGCTTGCCACTAGTATCATCAGTTCTGGCACTGTGGTATTTGCCGAGATGCTTCTACAGGGAAAGTCGAACGACCTTGATAGCCTTAATACGGTGAGCACCTGAGGTTTGCAAATCAAGTCTCACCAAGTTAGTCAGTATGCACCATCCTTCTGCATCATTCTCCTCTCATTGTGTGCCAGTTTCTGTGCTTGTAACAAAGCCCGACAGCGTTCGTACTTATTGCTGCCCATGTGACTTTCTCAGTTGTATCATATGATCCCTTACTCTCTTATCATACTGGCGCCACCTGCCATAGCCCTGGAGGGTGTTTCGGTCCATGATTGGTTCTTGTCACAATCGGACACCAGACCTGCTCTCATCTGCTTGCTTATGAGTGGGGTGATTGCATTCTGCCTCAATTTTTCTCTCTTCTATGCCATTCAAGCAACCAGGTATGGACACAATTACTCATAGCTACTCTTCATTGTGTGTTCCCACTATTAGAGAAATCCAAGAATCTTGGGAGTAACTCAGAGTCCTTGATGATGGCAAGCCTGCACGCCAGCAGGTCTGCCAAAGCAGGGTTCTTGCTTGCCATCCTTGTTGCAGATAGATTTGTCAATAAGTGCCATGCTATGGGGCCTAGGGTGCAAGAATGTGGGCACTCTCATCTAGGTAGATGAAGTGCAACTTCATGTGTCCACGGTGCTCCCAGCAATACCAGTGGAGGAATGGTCCCAAGATTATCTAAGAAGAAAGGCTGACATGCTGGCGCCCTCTGGCCGACAGCCGTGGACTGAAGACTTAGTTGCTGGTGTGTCCCTTGGTTCGCTGTGCTTTGTGCAGTGCCGTGACCTTCAACGTGGCTGGCAACCTTAAGATTGGGCTCTCCATGGTGATCGGATGGTCCCTCTTTGGCACACCAAGCATGCAGCCCCTTGTTGCATTTGGGTGTCTTACGACCTTCATGGGTGTGGGACTCTATACATGGGCCCTTGTCAGTGCCAAGAGAGCGCTGGCAGATGCTAGGAGACAAGGTTCGCCATCTGCTATGGATGACGAGGAGGTGAACGACAGCATGTTGGGTGCTGCAATGTTCTGATTATTATTTACTGAGGTCATGACGTGAAGCTTAGTAGCGTACCCTGAAACCTGACCCAGAAGCAGCCTGCCCTGCTCAGTGCATATGCCTGAGGTCTGCTAATTATGTATGGAACCGACCATAAGACTGGCCGTAAAGAATTGTTCATTAATAGTCTTCAAATTGCCTAAACCTCCATGTTCTTTAATCGTAAGAGGAACGCAATGTAATATTTATCTGAATCAAGTGTTCTAGTGAGGTGAATTTTAAATGCCTACAGTGTCAAGCTCTGTACAAAGTAACTCAGAGCAGATCCTCAATGTCTGTGGTGCATCATTGTGGTGCGGCTGCTTGACACGATATTGACATGCCACTTTGCAAGCCTGCATCAGGCAACACGCCTCTCCCGCTGGCTTGCTTCCATCACTTTCTTCACATGATTCATGCTACCCACATCGCCCACGTGCCGACATGCCTTGAGCAACGCCCTGCACGATAAGCACTCACTCCCATGAAGGTAGTCTTCTGACCGTGACGAAGGCATGGAATATGATGCAGGAGGTCTCGACGCAGGAGAACTAAGCACGACAACAGGGTGTCCCAAAAGGAACGAGCAGAGCTGTGCATGTTGTTGACCTACCTCAGGATTGCAGGTTCCAGCTCCAAGCCATCCTTGGCAGCCTCGGCAAGTAGCTCCGGGGCCCTCCCTGACAGTGCGGGTCGCCTCCAGCAAGCCACTGGTCGTCCCTTGCCCTCGGCATTCCTGTGCACGGAGCTGAGTGCAGCTGCTTTCTCCTGCATGGCCAGGCCTCTGATCCGGCTCTCCCACGTAGCGGCGTCTGGTGATACTCCGTGCAACCGCATGTGCCGCCACATCGGCTCCAATCTTCCCACCTGGCCAAGGTAGTCAAGAAGCAAGTCAGAAGTCACCACAGAAGACCGAGCATTTGGGCCGATCCCGTGTGCACTTGCAGGCGCTCAATTTCACCTGTCCATCACAACAACTTGCAACTTCTGCTTGATCTCGTTGTAAGGTGGATATCCTGCAGACCTGCTTGTGCTTGATACAGGCCTCCATCAGCGACTTGTACACGAAGCAGGTCGGAGTTGTATCGAACTGCACAAAGAGCTTGCTGGCGTTAATGCATTTCCAGTATACAGCCGAGGCTGTGTGACTTGTTCAGGTCTTCCGCTACACTCAGTAAGCTCTTGAGATCTTCTCGTGACCAAGCTGTGGCGGCTGGCAACCTTTTGCGAAGATGTTCGCATCTAAGAAAGCTCACCAGGCTTGGCAGTGCATCTACTAAGTCAACAGCTCTCTCAAGCCAGGTCCCTATTGCAGTCAATTCTGACACTTTCATTGAGCTGGCATCCTTCATGTCCCTTTCAGCCGTCGGCCTTCTGATAGCAAGCTGCCGCCGGCCTCCAGGCTGAGGATACTTGGTGACAAGTTGCTCAAAGATATCCATGACAGCCCTGCACAAGTCATGCAGATCCCGATGCAGCACTGCTGCTTCAACTGCTGCTTCAGATGCTATCTTTCCTTTACCTGCTCACTAGATCAAGCGTCACCGTCATCGTTACCTTCAAGGAATGCGATACTCTGAAAATTGCATAAAGTACAGCAGGCAGGATCTGGGTGCCCGTCATAGAAGTATTCGACTGGCAATATCTGGGTTACTGTCACCTTGGCTTGAGCTTGATGCCAGCAGCATTAAGGCCCTCAAGAAGCTCGCGCCTGCTACAGTCGTCTTCGCGAGCGTCAAAGCACTGATCCTTGAATTTGACCACATCCTGAGGAAGCCAACGGCGAGTCAATGTGACTGTTCAAGGTCAGTAGATTATGGGTGTAGTTCTGACTGCCAACAGCAGCTTTGCAGAGTCGCAAATGCAGAGCAACACTCTCAGGAGGTCAACACACGCCGGGAATCCAATCCGCTTGTTGGCTGGTGAAAACCATGCAAGCTGGACTCAAATAAGCATAAGAGCAAGACGACGGAATGTTGTCCCCTTCATCGAACCAGAACAATGGCCTGGAGGTTGGTGACAGAGCGAATGGGCTTACTGAGGCAAGAGCGCCCGTAAGTGCAGCATTTACGGTGTCCAGGAGGATGCGCTGTGGAGGGTACTCCGCCTTGGACTTCGTTGACTGCTGCCGCAGAGACTCCTGGAGGGCGGTGTGGATGCTCAGAGCGCTCTCGCCCTCGCCGCATTTGGCGCAAGCGGCAGCCGCTGCCTCGTATGCGACTCTGCCACAGATCCACTTTCGTGATTTTGCATTCACAGGACTCCTGTCATGATACAAATCCAAGCCAAGGCACGGCCAGTAACAGAAATGCATCAAGTAGCAAGTAGAGGACCGCACTTGTCAGGCATCGACTCCTCCAGCATGAGGCTGCAGAGCTGTCTCGCCCAAGAAGCCTGCCAGGTTGACGAAGAGGCAGATGGAGCGTTGATAAGATGCAGAAGGAGTATGAGAGGACTTCATAAGCTGTTTACAGCTTTGAGGAGAGCACAACACAGAGCATGTACAAAAAGCTGCGGCCATTTGCATCAGTCAGACCAGCAAAGGGCTCCCATCCGCCACCGCACTGAGGGCCTGTGCCACGGCGAGCCACGCTCTTGGCCCCAGCGGTGTAACGCCCCTGCGCACGAGCTCCTCGGCCAGTCCTGCACTCAGGATGTTTACAGGCAGGACGGAGCTGAGACACGGTGCAGCAAAATGGGTAGTTCACAGTCAGAGCTGCCTTGCAGAGTGCTCTGCAACCAGAAAGCAATGCTTAGGAGTTGGTGGCATGTCGCAGTGTTGGCATTAAGGGTTAACTTTGTGCTCTGGGGTTTATTTATGGGGGACTTGAGTTTGCAAGGGTTCCGCTTCTAGAGTTACTGACTTATGTCTGCTTCAAGCCAAGCCTGCTTACTGATTGCTTCCTTGGGGCCATGCGAGCCGGCCATTCTCGACACCAACCGGCCCCCTGTTGCAGCAGTCGGAGAGAGGCCTGCACTGCGTACCACTTGTAAGCAATGCAGCACATACTATGCTTTATATGGTGATGAGATGTATTAAGAAGATGCACAATCGGTTTAGTGCTTCGATGCAAAGACAGCAGCAAGTGCAGCTTACTGCACGTTGCCAATGCATAGGGGAATCTATCTGGAGAAGAGTAAGCGGCGCTGAATTGGCGGCAGCATCCAATGCCCCCTCACCTGCAACTGCCATTTCTGCAAGGAGGCTGTGCAAGTTGCCTGCCGGTGCAGCTGCTGTGCATTCCCGCATGAGAGCTGCATCCACGCTCTACTTTGTTGCAGGATGAAGGAGGATGAATTTCAGGGCAGTGGCATGTCAGGCACACACAGAGGTCACGAGAATTGAGATGAAGAGGTACGCTGCATTTAGCAAATGAAATATCAAGAACATCAACACACAGCACACACCATGCTGTGTATCCTCCCTTTTGGCGTCGAAGTATATCGACGCCAAAAGGGAGGATACAAATGCTAATTATCCCAGACTTGGAAACCATGCTTTCTAACCCTACAACCCGTCAACTCTAAGGTAGCCTTGTAGCTGCAGAAGCACGTGCATCACCAGTTATTGGGTTAGAGAGGCAGACCCGAACGAGCACGTCCGGCACCGCCATTGCAGGTGGGTAGCCCGCGGCGGTCATCTGCTGGGTGAGTGTGAGCGCCACACCACCTTCGCCACAGCGAACATATGCGTGAACGGCACACCGGTACGTCTGCACAATACCTCAATGCAGCACATACCACTTAGACTTTATATTTTTCAGTACAACCAGCACCAGAGAGAACAGATGAGCGACATGAGCTCAGTCGAGGCCTTTGAGTGGATCCTGCAGGCGTCCCAGCTCACCACTTGATCATGAGGGCATCCTGCTGCCTCCATGTCTGACAGGACCTTGTTCACGGCTGCCGCTTCCCTTAGGTGACCTGCAGCCCTCTGTCAAACAGCAAGCTGACTTAAAAGCAGCAGCTTCACTTCTTACACAAGCTGTTGCCTAGTCATGCGGGCAATGAGTTTGTCAAGGGCTGCTTTAAACAGCATTTTGCGTTATGTGAGATGTACAAATATAAGAAGGAACAAGCAGAACATCAGGCATCTGATCCTTCTAGTAGATGTATCTTGGGATGCACACATAGGACACTGGGGCGTGACTGGCAAGCAGATATACATCAGCAATCCGACTAGTGATGGAAAAGTGCAAAAGGGCGACAATGGCATCACAGCAGCCTACAAGGAGGGTGGCAAAAGTTGTGGCCGACGGCAGGAAGCCCGTGCGCATGAAGTCAGAGCACAGCTGGAGAGCTCTGTCCGCCTTCCTTCCTCTCACACAAGCCTCCAGGACGCTGTTGTACCCAACCTCGTCAAAGACAACACCTGCTTCGGGCAGAATAGAGCACGATGACATGGTGCAAGTGAGGCAGCAGGCCAGCTAGAATTTGTATCCTTTGCCCAGCAGCCTCCGCAGACTGCAGGGTCCTGTCATAAGTCTACCTGTCTAACATCGACTGCTAGCCATGGGTGATGTTGACAATAAATGGACCTTAATGACAATCCTCAAGCCTTAATGCTTCCACGAGCTTTTTGTGATTGAGATGCCAGGTGGTCTCTTATACCAGCCTGCTGCATGCCCTTGAGCATCTCGGCGGCGCCTTCGGCGTCCTTGCTGCGCACGTGTGCTTTGAGCAGGATGTTGAGCGTGCATGGCTGCAGGGGCATGCTGCGCGCCTCCAGCTCCGCCACAATGCGCCGGCACTTCTCAACGTCCCCCGCACTTGCATGAGCTGCTTATGTCAGATGTACACCCACACGCTCATATCACAATGACTGATATGCTGATAAGATAGCATTTTGGGCTTCAAGCATAACACCTACTCTCAACAATACAAGTGAATTACTGGATTACTAACTTACAAGAGCTCAGCAATACATCTGTCTAGCAACCTGTCAGAGGGCTGCCTAGTCTCGGTCTGATCACCATCGATGAGGCAGTTGTAGGTGTAGATGGTCTGCACGATCCCCGCGTCTCGCATTTCATGCCAGAGCGCCTCTGCTTCTGTCACTTGACCAAGCCTCCCAGCACACCTGATGGCAGCGCTGCCACCAGAAGGAGCAACCAAATGCAAATTCAAGCTATCAGCAAAAAAGTGCTAGCCTTTTATCGTTCCAATGATGGTTGTTGCCACAGAGGAGCGCAAATGCAAGCAGCAGCTTTGCTCCTCTCCAAAACCACAAAAGCACAACGACCGTGACCCCTGGATCTAAGCATCATCCTGGATCTAAGCATGCTCCCTGGAATCTGGACAGGAAGTCCAGCTCCCTAAAGCCCGACCTTTGAGTTTTCATTGCAACGAACCATTGGTGCCCACATTATGATGGGATGCCAATGCTGCCAGCAGGCCTCATGGATTGCACCAAGTACATGGCAAGACACGACTGGCGGGGGCTGCCCTTCACCTGTAGCTGCGCTCGTCAAGGGGGATATCAGCGGCGCGCATGCGAGCCAGCAGGCTGCGCACGCCCTCCAGGCTTTGCTCTCCTTGCAGCAGCGTATTGAAGACCACGGCATTCGGCAGCACGCCCTCGGCCTCCATAGCCTGCCAGGCGCCTCGGCGATGCAGGCAGATGTGGAGGATGTGAGTGGACCCATTAGTGTGCCGTTTGAGGGCATCACAGCAAGCATAAGAGTTGTCGGACAAAGGTGCAAGCTGCAGGCGGCAGCTATTGTCAGCTGCTTGTGGTGCACTCATCACTCAAGAGAGGTGGGAAAAGCGGCCATCCATCTCGGTCCGAAACAGACAAGCTTTTGAAGTACAGATTTAAGGTCGAGACTGCACTTCTTCCAGCTCCTCAACCCAAGACGCTAAGTACAGGGTTAGATGAGCTATGGACAATGTGCCCTGCTTGTTAGACAAATAAATGCTTGTGGCCAGCATGGCTTCTGCAGCATCGCTCCTGTGCTTACGACCGATACTATACGAGCCCAATGAACGTGCCAACTGAGGAAGGAATGCAGGCCAGGAGAGGACGGTGTTCTCACCGTAAGCACGGCAAAGGCGGCCTTGCGCGCGTCGGCTGCACAGTACCCCTTGATCAGGGCCGCGTAGGCATGCACAGTTGGCACCGCAGCGCCGCCTGCGGCGCGGGCCATGGCCACCACGGCCTCGGCGTCCTCCATCGCGCCTGCCTGCACACAGACCTGCAGGACTAGAGACTCGAGTCAATGTGGCAGCACAGACCTTGCACCACTGCTGGCATCAACGATGCATACTAACTTACGCTTTTCCTCGACAAAGGGATTTTCTAAGGTTACAATACAAGATTAACGAAATGTACTGAATCCACATTGACTGGGATAGAATATGTAATAGTCCTACGAGTTGCATTAGGGAGATAAGAGTCTACCAAAGTAATTTTAGGTATCTGTATCTGTATCTGTTTAGCCTCTTGGATAGCTATAGTTTTAGGGGTAGTAGTACGTATGCCGTCTTATGAATTCTGAATTCAGTTTGTAAGTAAACCTCCTATTACTTTGGGTTTATATAACTGTGTGATGTTTTCGTGGCCATTTGAGCTACGCTAGAGAATACATAGAAGTGCTATCGTCCAGGTAGACCTGGACAGCAGTGGCGACGTGCCGGGCGTTGCCGGCGAGGTGCCCGTCCAGGAGGAGCGCAGCCATCCGACGGGCCAAGGCAGCGCGCTGAGCTGGCGGCAGCTCGCGGCACGCGCCGACCTGCGCCAGCATCTGCTGCCACGCGCGCTCGCCTCGCCGCCGGGCCTCCCGCCTCTCGCGCGCCCGCAGGCCCGGCGCATCGCCAGCAGCTGCGTCTGGCA
>WELB01000200.1:247505-258839 GCA_009602725.1 Spirogloea muscicola
CGCCGTCCGCCGCCGCCGCGGGCGGGGACGCGTGGCGCGACGGCGGCCGCTGACACTTGGCAGCGCCGGGCGCGGCAGCCTGCTGGGCGGCGAGCACCTGGAGGTGGTCAACCCGGAGGGCGGCCAGGAGGACGCCGAGGAGGAGGCCACCAAGGGCCGCTTCAAGCACGGCGTAAGTCCCGCCGCCGCCGCCGCCGCCGCCGCCGCTGCCGCAAGAAGGCTGGCAGCATGGTCGAGGTCGTGACCATGCGGAGCCCTTTGGGCCGCCAAGGCTTGCGCTCGTTCCACCTGTTGATGGTAGCCGGACGGACCATTCTCCGCTGGCGTTCTCCTGGCCAGCTCTGACGGCAGCGGCGCGGCGGCGGCGGCGGCAGCGGCTGCGGCGGCCTGCGAGCTCGGCTGCAATTCCTATGTGCGCTGAGGCGCATGCTCTAGTCTTTCAGCAGGCTGCCTTGAGAGCTGACAGTGCGGCGCGCGCGCCTGGCTCTCGTGGGTGCAGGAGCGCGAGAGCTACTGGAAGATGATGCACAAGTACATCGGCGCGGACGTCACGTCCATGGTCACGCTGCCCGTGCTCATCTTCGAGCCCATGACCATGCTCCAGAAGATGGCCGAGGTGCGTGCCGCACCGCACCCGCTGCCGCCGCCCCAGATCACCGCCAGAGAGCCGGTGGCAAGTGCCGCAAAGTGAGAGAGTGAGAGAGTGTCCTGCGGATGGCTGCGCTGCTCCTCGCAGCTGATGGAGTACACGGAGCTCCTCAACAAGGCGGACGAGTGCGAGGACCCCCAGATGAAGATGGTCTACGCTGGTGAGCACCTCGGAGCCAGCCGGCAAGCACAGCCCTGAGCATTAGATGGCACGTCCAGTGATCAGACTCCCCATGCAGCTCAGGCTGTGAGTTAGCACCGCCGCAGCATGCGTTGGCAATACGGCAAGTGCCAGAAATGCTCACTTGCTAAGCGAACCTGACTCAGGCTGCACTGCCGGCGGGCCACCGTCTGTCGCTGGGCGTGCAGTGTCATGGGCAATCTCGGTGTACGTCGCCTACGAGCGCACGTGGAAGCCTTTCAACCCCATCCTGGGCGAGACGTACGAGCTCGCCCATCACAACGGCCTCTCCTTCATTGCCGAGCAGGTGGGCTCCACATGTCGCAGATTTTTGAGTTGAATAAGTCAATGTTCCAAGGCCATCCTCAACTTCTCTTTACTTGGCAGCAGTCTGCTATGATGATGATAATTGTTGATGTGGCTCTGTGACTGCTGCCGCCAGGTGAGCCACCACCCGCCGATGAGCGCTGGCCACGGCGAGAACAAGCACTTCACATACGACTGCACGTCCAAGCTCAAGACCAAGTTCCTCGGCAACTCCCTTGACGTCTACCCCGTTGGCCGGTGGGCTCATGGACTCGCTCTGTGGACCTAGCAACACTCTGGTGTTTCAAAGTTAATGCTCAATGCAAGTCAATGCATGAGTTCCCGTGGACATTGAGCAGCAAATTCTTAGCAGATTCAATATGCTGCTTGAGCAATGGAAATTAGAGCACATAGCAACTTTCCTTCTGGGCTGGGCTGCCCGGCCAGGACAAAGGTGGTGCTGAAGAAGTGCGGCGACGTCCTGGACCTTGTGCCGCCGCCGACAAAGGTGCACAACCTCATATTCGGCCGCACGTGGATCGATTCGCCCGGCGACATGGTCCTGACCAACACGACAACCGGCGACAAGGTCGTGCTGTACTTCCAGCCCTGCGGCTGGTTTGGGTGAGAGGAGCTTCTCCACCAGCACCAATGCTTATGTCTCAGAATAAAGGATCACCATCATACCACTTCGCAGACATTCTGAGATGCCATGACATCTTACAATTGTCGCAGTCTAGTGCGCCATAATAGTAAAGCAGTGGCCACAGAGCGGGTGAGGGAATTCCACTTGGTTAACTCTGGTCAACTGCCGGCTTGTGCAGGGCTGGGCGATACGAGGTGGACGGGTATGCCTACAACGCGGCGGAGGAGCCCAAGTACATGATTACGGGCAAGTGGAACTCGACGCTCAGCTGCCAGCCATGTGATGCCGAAGGCGAGCCGCTGCCTGGTTCGACAATGGCAGAGGTGTGGCGCGTTGCGGACGCGCCCAAGGGCGACAAGTTCCAGTACACGTACTTCGCGCACAAGTTGAACAGCTACGACACTGCGCCCCGAGGGCTGCTGCCCTCTGACTCCCGCCTACGGCCCGACCGCTCGGCGCTGGAGGCCGGCGATATGAACAAGGCTGGCATTGAGAAGACCAGGTGCTCCAATGACCACCGTCTTGAAGCCAATATGACCTCCTCAGGAGCAGTGGCTTGCTTACTTGTCCTTACACTCCTAATTCAGAAGCAATGACATCTTCCTTGGCAGTTGCTCACCTCTTATGCATCTGTCCTGCTAATATCCATGTGCATGCTCATTTCAGGCTGGAAGAGCGGCAAAGAGCAGAGAAGCGGGAGCGGGAGGCCAAGAAGCGGCCGTTCAGCCCGCGCTGGTTCAAGCTCTCGGGCGAGACGGTGCAGACGCCGTGGGAGGCACTGGAGACGTACGACTTCAACGGCGCGTATGCCGAGCACCGCGCTGCGGTGGAGAAGGAGGCCTCCGCGGCCGAGGGCCTGCAGCAGGCCTCCACGGAGTTCTCGCCATGGCAATTTGACTCACTTGACGACTCAGTGCCCGAGCCCAAGGCCACCGATGGCATCATTGCCAGCAGCAGCCACAACTGACAGCACCTCAGGCTGCAGGGGCACTGCGAGTCAGAGAAGCCCAAACGGCTGATGTACATACCTTGTTCCATCACTGAGCACCCCATCTTCCACAGTATCAGGTATAGTCAGGATGCAGGCTACTCGCGGGCCTGTCTTTCCCATCCACAATACCAGTACAGGAGCATGACTTTGAGTGAATGTGTACCCTAGAGCATGCATGTGCAAGGGCGGACTTCTCTGGGTTTACTGTCGCGAGCGTTGATGTCTCATATGTGGTCACAGATGGGCCACAAGCAGCACGCTAGATTCAAACATGACCTCGAAGGTGGCAAAGCACAAGTCGCAATAGAGATTGTGGAGCTGCTTAAGTATCCCCAATGTGCTCACATGAATAAGGAGTAAGCATTCAGACTGGCTTCAGAGGCTGTCTACTTCACGGTCGACAAAGTGTACCATCTGGTCCCAAGGAGAAGGACCTGCAGGTCTCCACATTGCTGGCTGATGACATAGCAAGCACATACTCAAAGATGACATGTCACACCAAGTAAGAGCGGCGCCACAAACTTAATGAGGAATTGGTCGAAGGGTAGTTGAGGTAAGGGGCCGATGATATGGAGTCACAAGAAGTTGTCTGTTTGACAGCTTGGAGCAGATAAGCGGTGCCGCACTCACTGACTAGTGAGTAATAGACGCTTATGTACATTACATTGCCCAGCGACCAAAGATCAAGTATTGGGGTGAACTCTTATCAATCCAGCATCAGAGTCCAGTCATGCGGCGCCCACATCTTTGAGAAGTCCAAGACAGCTTTCTTCTGCTGTTCAAAGCTGACCTGCTTTGGCCTCCGGTGAGAATCCTCCGGAGGCAGGTCTAGCATCCCCACAATGGTGTCCAGCCCAAAGCTGGGCTTGAAGCTGGTCTCATCGTCAATGACGTGGGCATATCCTCCTTGAAGCCCGAACTCCACATGGAAGTACGAAAAGTTCTTTGGGATGCTGCTCCGCAACCCCTTTTGCCTTGTATCTATCAGGCGCTTGGCGTTGTGCTGACTCCACTCATCCTCAGCCTCATCAATTGCCTGCACACGAATTCGCTCAGCATACAGCAGTCAATGCGATGAGCAAGCCTTCGTGCTCTATGGCAAATGCAGTTGACAGGTTCAGATTGTTGAAAATTCACACACAAGTGAAGAAAAAGACTCCTGCACGCGTACGCCTCTGCAACTAGCACCTTCTTGAAGTACAGTGGCGCCTCCTTCGCTATCCGCGACGGTAGGGGTATGCATTCCACAAAACAGTGCTTCCGCTTCTGGCTGGCCATGAAGGTTTCCAGGAATATGACGTCCTTCTCCTCCTCCTGCGCGAACATCTTCAAGAGGCACTTCTTGAAGTTGCGCAGCTCCTCCCACACGTCCTCGTCCACGCTACGAGTGGAACCTTCGTGCTGATGACAACAGACGAATCCAAATAGCTCAGCCAATGAACAGAGAGCTGTCATTGCAGCCACATAGATCCAGATGACATGCAGTGGGAGTTCTGCAGAGTCCTCAGCTTATCCTCATCAAAGGCACACGTTGAAGGCTCAGTGAAGAAGAAATTTGCATTCAGCGGCTGGCTCAAATTCAACCATAGAGCAGTTACAGGTGCAGACCTGCATGGGAACGATGTAGCAGTGGCCTGCAACAATGGGGGAACGTGGTGTCAGCATGAGGTATGTTCGATTGCCCATCGCAACAATCAAATGCTTTGGCTTCTGCGGGTTGTCAAAGCAGAGCTGGCAGCGCTCGGACTGTGTCTGCAGCCATCTGGCATCTGCGACCTGCAGCGAGTGCTGCCGCTCTGCTCGCTTCTTGCTGCATAAGACAGTGAGGGACAACGTTACTGTTGAGCGATGGGCTGCTTGTGACCAACTTTGGTGCTACTTCCCTAAGCTTGTTCTTGCCACTAACATCATCGCCAGGACATGCACAAAATAGAGGGTGCATCTTAGATTCACAAGTGCCTCCTTTGCAAGCAGCAATATCAAGCAGATGAACTATATGCAGCATCTTGAACACCCTAAGCCTGAATTATCGTATCTAATCTTGACCCCCTTAAGTCAGACAAACCCCCCAAAAATCTCACACCTGGTGCCCTTCTTGTTGCGACTCTCCTGCATCTCCAGACCATCATCGTGCTCATACTCGTCGTCAACACTTTGAGGGCCCTTATACCGAGACTTGCGGGCAATGTTGGCGGCCAAGTTGGCATCATAGTCGTCCTCACTTGCCCCGTGCTTCTGCTGAGCCACCAGAGCTTTCAAGTCCAGGCCATCGTCGTCCGCATAGTACCTGCAAGCAAACTCGCCATTCGCTCTTGATTATGAAGCGGGATAGAGCACCAGCAGCTAATCTCAAAGCTGCTAACGTGGTGAGATTGTCAGGACCAATTGCTGCTCGCCTCCTCAAGAACCTCAGACTCGACTGTCAAGTTTGGCTTCACCAAGGTGCTTGCCTGTTCCTCTCCGTGCCAGCGGGCTTGCCATTAGCACTCAGCTCGTAGCGCTGGACTCGCTTCGGCCGCTGCATCTCATTGCCCTCCTGGGGCTTCGACATGCCGGGCTTGCCGAAGGCCCCCGCAGCAGCATGCCCCAGCGCATCCACCAATGGGAGCTCCACGACGTTGGCAGCCCTCAGCACCTCCGCTTGCTTCTGTGTGTTCGGGATAGGACAAAGTCCAAGCCTTATCAGAAGAAAATATACACACACTTTGCCTACTATGTTGCCTTGACCCTAGCCAGTCTTGCGTGCTTGCTCAAGCAACAGTTATTATGCAGCTAAACCCAAGACCAAAACATCACAGTCTGAGGCCTAAGACCTCAGATGAGGTTTGCACCATACCTGAAGCTCATCAGCCTCGGCCGCCTTGCCTGCAAGCCGAAGGCGCATGGCCTTAGCCCCCAGCTGATTGGCAGTCAGGCCCCCTGCCACGCTGCTGGCCACCCTCCCCCCTCCATTGCCACCTCCACTGGCATTGCTCTGTGGGCGCGGCACGTCAGAAGGAGCTGGTGCCGCCTCCGTTGAATTACTCAATAAGGCCTTCAGCTTCAGCCTCTCACTCTGAAGCTCCTCCTCTGTGTAACTTGCACCGGTGGTCTCTGGCGCCTGCTCTGTGCTCAAAACCACGCCATTCTCGTGCTCCGGAGGTACTGCACTGCCACCCTGCGACTCTAAGAAGTTCTTCAGGAAGCTCCCGTCCGACTTATATGTATTCAAGGACGCTGCGGCACCCTGGAGGACTGCCGCGTCGGCCTCGCGCATCGGCCGCGCCGGCGGCGGCCGCCCACGGTCCCCGCCGCCTCGCCGCCACGACAGGGAGCGGTCCTCGCCGGGCATCCGCATCTGCGACCGCTCTGATCTCACATCCCGCAGGTAGTCCCTCCCACTGCTACGGGTTCTTGCAGTCTCCTCCCCCGCTTGTTCGGTAGCCCCATTGCTCTCACGGCCTCGATCATCAATCCCGTCTCGCTCTTTGCGCTGAGTACTTGTCTTCTTGTCCTCCTGACCCTCCATCTGTCCTTGTCCTTCTGTACGACTGCGCTCTCCCCCCCGTGGCAACTTGCTCCCGCGAACCCCTGCTGCTGTGTCGGGTCCCTTCTCGGCGGCAACATCACTGCCACCAACAGAGGTAGCCACAGCTGCCGCGTCGCCCGTCTTTGCTTCCACCTCTCTCATCCTCCCCCGCTTGGCGTGCAGGTGGGCGAAGCCGGGTGCAGCCCGGCCGGATGCAACGCTCGTCGCCATGGATGCCAGCGAGCCCCAGCGGTCCCCCACGACCTGGAAACATCGAGGCGGCGCGCGACGTCTTAGCGTGGGTGGAGTGCGGGAGGACTGACTGACAGCCTCTGGATAGCTCGCCACGTTGTTGTACAGTCCAGCTTGCGTTGCAGGTCAATGCCTCAAAGTTTAGGGCTTGAGATCTAATTAAGGCTCTAAGGAGCTATATCGTGGGAAATTAATGTCATAATTGAATTGTCTGCTGGCAGACAGTCTAAGCTTGTGCTGTGTGCAAGGAGGCGGGAGGAGACCTCGCTGAGACCCTTGCCCTCCCTCGCGGCCAGCTCCTGAGCCCGCTTGAGGGCCTTGAGGCGCCAGCTGGCGCCACCGTCCCCAACCATGGGCGGGCGGGATGGCCGGCCCGCCCCCGCTGGCCGTGGCTCCTCCGTGGGCATCCCGTCGCCACCGTTTCTCCAGTGCGGGTTGAGCTCTCGGACGTTGCCGGTCGGCCTCTGCAAGCAAGACAACCCACATGGGCAAACGCCAAGATTTGATGGCCATTCCATATCCACGGGCACGCAAAATCAAGGCAACTCTATTCTAGGTACATGCAAGCGGGATCTAGGAGGACAATTGTGCCAAAGAGCCTACCAAGGCGTCGCCTTCGAGCTTCTCCTCAACGACTGGGGCGTCCTCCTCCTTGGCTCCGGCTCCAAAGGGCCGCGCCGGCGCGCTCATCATCCAGTCCAGGCCCGCCGCCTCCCTTGTGACGGGGGTGCTTGCAGCATCTGCTGCACAGTTGTCGCCGTCCACTCTCATCAGCTCCGCTCGTGTGTCCGCCAAAACGTAGACCCCCAGAACCTAAGCTTACTACTTAGACATGGCCACACAGCCTTTTCCAGGAGCTTCGAACGCCTCAGAGCACACAACACCGTCGTTGGCCTCGGCCGCTCTTCGGCTGCTCTTATGACGCCTGCAGCGGCTGTCGTACGGCGAGTAGCCCCAAGCAGCACAGGACAATTACGGTGGAGCCATAGCCTTGGCTTGCGAGGACATTGGGATAAGGGCCGAGGCAGCGACCTCCAGCGTTCGCCTCCGTTGTCTCGTTGGCTCCTCCTCCGTCACGCTCGAAGGCGTCCACCGGCCTCGGCCCTGCATCGCCGTGTCCCAGACGGGCCTCGATCCCCGGCGCAACCCACGCCGCCTGCGCGCACCGCCACGACGGAGCTCACGGGCCGCCTCTGCTGCCAGGGCTGTGCCATCTTCAGGNGCGTTCCGCGGCGACGGCGCGATGGCGGCGCGCGCCTCCGCCGGCGCCGCCGGCGGGCGGTCCTCCTCCACCGCCCTGCGCTGCGCTTCCAGCCGCAGCACCTCCTCCTGGGACACGAACCTCACGCCGCTCAGCATGGCGGCGGCCTCCCAGAAGCCCCCGGCCAAGACGCCGCGATCGGCGGCGCCGAACACGGCGGCGGCGGCGGCGGCGGCGGCGGACACACCCGGGCCTACAAGCTAGGGCGGAGCCACGCCTTAACCCTAATCTCCACCTGCCAGCCTTTCAACGTTAAAGTAACGAGGGCGCGCCCATCCGGCTAATGTAACGTTTAATCAGACGACATTCCGCCAGGCCGCCCACGTTGGCGGTCTCCAGACGAGCGGTGATACACCACTTGGGGTGATCCCGACGGGACCCAGAAGCAGCAGCCATGGCACGACGTGCCCGCCAGGCACTGGAAGGGTCCCGGGTGTAGGGATTAGGCACCCCAACGAGACCCAGAGGCAGCATGCATGGCACACTCTCGCGCCAGGCACTACTGGGTTCTGACACCAACCAAAGTGGACTCTCTGGATGTATACCGATGGGAGACTTTCCAGAGGTATTTCATGTATTCTGTGGTAAGATGGACCAACTTGTAGTATGGACTCTCTGGATGTATACCGATGGGAGACTTTCCAGAAGTATTTCATGTATTCTGCGGTAAGATGGACTATCTCCATACTACAAGAAGTTCGCCCACAAGAATGACCCGACTAGGGTGCAGAGAAGACATAAATGCCAAGTTGTCAAATGACCTGCCTTGCTATGTAAGCTGCGAATATGGTAATAACCAGTCCTCAGGTAGTCTATTCCACTTGCAAGCCCACCTGCTTGCTTCACCTAGACTGCTGACAGTCTTTGCATTCGTGCACCATTCATGCCCATCCCTTCAGTTCTGGACTAAATTCTTCCTATTTGTATGCATCGTCACCATCCTATTTGCTATGAACACTTGCACAGACACCGGCCTGTTCTTATGCAATGCTCGTTGTACTATAGTAAGCTATTTCTGGAATCAAACACTGGTGCAGTGAGCAACTTTAAGCCCTCAAGCCAGCCCGGCTTGCTGGGCCAGAGCTGCAATACCACCGGGACTGACAGGTGTCACGGACAGACTGGTCGGCCCTGATCCTTCCTCTGGCCTCCAATCTTGTTAGCTGGTGCCGCCTTGCCACCCTGTCAGCTGACAACGTGTTTCGAAGAAATGAAGCAGCCATCTACAGCCAATTACATTGGCATATGGATGTGTAGTAGAAATCCAGCGATTGCTGAAACCCCTCCACAACAGGTGGCTGACAAGAGCCTGCTACATATGTACAAGGTGAATAAACCTACAGTGCTACAAAGACCTAGAACTATAATAAAAGAATGAACAGGAATATGTGTGACTACCATAGCTACATATTCTGGCAACTGAAGTAATATTCCAGATCTTTACAGCCCATTGGTCAAAATCGTCAGAAGGTGCTGGGCGCCCTTGAGGGCACCCCTTTCCTTCTCCTGGCACGGTCGATGGAACGGAAGCCAGGTTTTTGTGGGAGGTTGGCAGGCGTTGATGGTGGTGCTGGGGACGATATGCTTGACAATGGCGGCGTACTCGCCAATAGCTGCTCGCCCGATGGTGGGGGTGTGCTGGCCAGCGGCAGCTCGCTCGCTTGTGGCGATGCGCTCTTTGATCTCTTTCCCGCGCGAGGCGATTTTGTCTTGGGAGAGGAGGTGCGGCCGCGCTTCTTCTTGGGCGAAGACTTGTTGGATGGACTCACAGGATCATCCCTGTCACTCTCTTTCTTATGCTCTATTTTCATACTCAAGGTGGCATCCGAGTCTGTCTTCAGGATTCCTTTGAGCTGCCATACCACTCGAGACGAATCATCAGTTGTCTTGGTGTAACCACTTTGCTTGTATTGCCATGGCAGGCAACCTTGAGAGAGCGAATGAGCCGTCATTGGTAACATGCTTCCAATTAGTCGCTGACAGAGTCCCTTACCTTGCACTGGAGAGAGCAGAATCGTACACTGTCAGGCAAGCTTCGTCCACAGGACTCGCAGAGGTTTGTGACTCCTTTGGCAAGTCGTTGTTGGGGCCGCTCGCGTATGAAGACGACCCGAGCACTATTTATGATGTATGTCTGGATGGTTGTCAGATCGACCTGCTTCTGGATGTCGGATGCTCTCACTACGTCATGGTATGAGGACCGTCGGATCTGCTCGAACCATTAACAATGTGGATTTCAGTTGCAGCACATGCCACTTCTGTGCAACTTTTGCAGGGTTACCATTGCTTAGTCCTGTTGCTGGTGACATCCTCTCGGAACTCGGTTGACACAGTAACAATGATGTGCACATCCTGGCGCACTTTGAGAGATGAGCGCACACCTGGATAACCATGTGGCCCTTGTGACTCTCCTCGGCACAGAATTGGCATATGCACTCCGTGGCACAGTCCAGGCAGAAGTGATTGCGCTCACACTTGTGCTGCTTATTGTGGAGCGGGCAAGCACTGAAGAAATCCGTGTGTAGGAGTGTGTCCAGCCACAAGGGCCCAACCCGAGGAGCTACTGCTGCTTCCACTGCTGGCAGCAGAATGTCCACCTGCCAGAATTTGTGTGGGAACATTGCACCAAGCCCTGGCATCAGTTGGCGACCGATACTGCCAAAGAAGCTGCTGCAAGCTGCTACATGCACTCTCAAGCACTGTGCGTGAGCGAATATGCTCTGTTTGCATGGCAGCAGATAATAACAGCATTGGCTGCTAAAATGTAGGTGGACTGGGATCGCGGCAGTTATCGCCAAAGTCGTGATACAAGAATTCCAAGCAAAAGCTTTCCCGAATATTTCAAGCAGAAGCTGGAAACCTTGAAGGTAGGCAGTCCTTACAGAGCTGTTGGAGACTGCGACACCTAGCAAAGGGGCCCGCTTCTCATCCAAGGGAGGAGTTCCCTCGTCCAGCGCGGGTAACTTCTCATCCAGCAAAGGCGGCTTGTCAATGTCGAATGACATTGTCCTCGACTCTCCAAGCCTGCTTGATGCCATGGCAGAATATAAGGCACGTCCACTTGCGCTCGCTGGGCTGCGGGCCCCAAGTGCGACATGCTCGCAAGAATGCAGAATGCATGGCAATTCGCAAGTGAGAGACAGTCGCAGTGAGACCCTGGCGCATGACGATACGTCAACCAACTGCTCCAATTGCCAGGGGACGCACTGACCTCTGTGCCATGGGGATGGGCGCCATAGAATGGCGCAGCAGTCACCCGGGCGAAGCACAGTGCCGCGGCGTTGCAGGCGCTCCAGTGAGCGCAAGCAAGGCTCCAGAGCCAACGCAGCCGCCTTGACCCCGCGGCAGGCAGGCCGAGAGGGGCTGCGCGGAGGCAGGTGCTGGTGCTGCGCGGGCAGCGAGAGCGGGGCGGGGAGACGAAGCCCGAGGCGGCCGACGGGCCGCCGGCGCGGGCGTTTGCGCCGCTCTCAGAGGGCAGGGACCAGCGCTCGGTGCATGAGCAGGAGCTGGACGCCGCTGCGGCAGCGCCGCTCGGCGGCGG
>WELB01000201.1:33351-44691 GCA_009602725.1 Spirogloea muscicola
CACTGCCCGCCGGCCCGAGCTCGGGGCGCCGGTCGGCGCCGCCTTCGGCCGGGCCTTGGCGTTCGCCAATGCGGCGCGTGAGGAGCTGACGGCGGGCCGCCGTGCGCGCCGGCTCCGGCTGCTCCGCTGCCGGCGTTGACCACAGGTCTTTCCCCTCTGCCTTGCGCCGTGGCCGTCGGGAGCTGCTGATCGAAGCTCGCGGCAAGTGCTGCGCGCCTTTACTGCCCCGCACTGCCATGATCAACCTCGTTGACGGCAATGCACTGACTGGCTGTCGATATCATCGTCGTCGCAGGCAGTGCCATAGAGATGTGGCCACTTGGCTCGCTGCCGCACGGTCAGGGCATGGCCAGCTTCACGCGGAGGGCCCTGCTCTCGGTCGTCCTCCTGCTCGCCGCCTGCGCGGCCGTCAGCGCAGCCCGCCGGCCCAGGCTCCTGCGACCAGCCCTGGTGGCATCGTCCTCGCGCCTCGCTCCACTGAGGAATGGCGGCGGCAGCGAAGTCCATGGCAGCAGCCTCCGCATCGCCCGAGAGGAAGGCCTGGCGCTCGGCGGCGGCATCGACGAGGTCCTGGCCTCCGCCACGGCTATGGCCTTCGGGAACTGCCGCGCCGCTCTCGGTGGCGCTCCTGCTGGCTGCCTTGGCGACGCAGCAGCCTCCCTCACGCCAGCGGTGGCTGCCATTGCCAAGGGGCAGCTGTCCAGGGCCGCCGCCCGCACAAGGGCAGCCGCGCGGGCGACGGGCCGGCGGCGCCTCGCTGTGGCAGCAGCGACGGCGGCACAGAGGGGGAGGCGGCGGAGGCCAACTCGCGGCGCGGCGCTACGTTGCGCCGGGGCTGATGCCAAAAGCCGCGCTTGCCGTGAACTGAAGGCTGCTGAGGGGCGCGCAGCCGCAGCCAAGGCCGACCGTGCGCATGCTGCTGCGCCGCCGCCGTCGAAATCGCTGCCAGAGCTGCCGCAGCAGCCTCCGCCGCCAGCGGACCGGCGCCGCGCTGTCATCAGCGTGGGCCTCTCTGCGCGCGTGCTGCGCACCGAGATGGCGGCCATGGCGCGTTTCCCCTTCCGCTCCAAGTTTGGGTCCCGGCGCACCTGGCTCCAGCAGCCCCGGCCTCGGCAGGTGCAATTCGCTCGGCGGCTGTCCACGATGGCACGGGCCGCTGCGCTCCGTGCCAGCATGGCCTCCATTCGATCAAAACTACCGCCAATCCCACGAGAGCAGCCGCATTATACAAGTCGTCGAATTCTCACAGCCACTGGCTCAGGGACCGGCGACGAGCCCAAAGAGCTTCTCACAAGGGCTGTGCCAGAGCCCTCACCTGCTCTCAGGTGAACTGGTCGAAGTAATAGCCAACAAGATTCTGGTCAGCAGTTGAGCTCGCTGCCTGTAGATGCAGCTTCTGATTTCTGTCACTCCTTCTCATTTGACTCTGAATTTGATAGATAAGTGTGATGTACAGTACCAGGGACAAGCAACATATGGGATTGTCATTGAGTCAGTATCATTGATAGAGTTGATATTGATATGCCTTCCGCAGGATGGGGGCCAGTGCCATTGTGCTGCCGCTGTGGCACAAGCTCCGGCACAGTGGCTCCTCGCATTCTGCGCTGGGCACGCGCGAGTACCTTGGGCTGCTCCACTATCATGACCGCCGACGCCTGGCAGCCGTGCACGGCAATGGCCTGCGCCTGCCCGCAGTCGCTGCCGCACCAGCTGCATCTCTGCTTCCTGGCGCCCCTGCACCGGCTGCTGCAGGCCCACCAGTCAATCAAGCGTACTCTCTGGGCGGCTCAACCTTTGGCGCAACCTTCTACTTCACACAGATTACCATCGGGACGCCCGGTCAGGTGCGCAAATATCTCTCTCTCCTCATTGAGTACAAGGGCCACTCGCATCCGTTGCCAGCTTCAATTATGCTACATTGTTGATTTAGGCACCCACTTGCTAATCAGCTGCCAGATTGTTGCCGCTTTGCTTAGTAGGGCATAGCACCTACTGTGTTGCTTCTGATGATTGCACGCTTCGCCGAGAAAACATGCACTGCCATGAAATTTCACAAGAGTGGAATGTCAGCTCTCTCAACTAACCAGTGCCACATTCCTGCCTTCTTGGGCATGCGAGCATTGCAGGTGTTCAACGTTGACGTTGACACTGGGAGCGACCTGCTGTGGGTCAAGTGTCGACCGTGCACGCACTGCGTGCAGACGGACGCGCTTGCGCCATACCGGGCTCCCTTCGACCCGGACGCGTCCACCACCAACAGCCGTTACCCCTGCCTGGTGCGTGCTACCTTCACAACTAGACACCACAATGAGGCCTATAATCACTGCAAAGGCCAATATCCATTTACTTGCAGCACTGCCAGCCAGCTTGATGGCGCCCCTTGAATATGTGTGTTGGCGCTCCTCAATTCATTGGTTCTACCTTCTACCATTAACACAATTGACACATTGCCCCCTTATTTGCTGACGTTGATGCGGTAGAGCGATGCTTGCGGCCTTGTGAGGCCAGCGGAGGCACCCACCTGCCAGCCGGGAGACACCTGCAACTTTTCCTACACTTACGGGGACGGGTCCACCACAAACGGTTCGTCCTCCTTGTGATCAGTATGTGGGAAAAGTTGAAGTGATGAGACTGCTCTGTATAAGGATGATGGCATGCAATACACGTCTACTTTCATGTCATCGCTGTTGTATCAGGCAGCATCATAGGTGCTGAAGAAATACACGTCATGTGGAATCTGATCAGGAGATCATGTCATGGCTCACTGCATGCACTCCGTTGTGGTGCAGGTTACCTGATGTCAGACGTCGTCAGCCTGGGATCAAGTAATGCAAGCCTAAGCGTCACGATGCCAATTGGCTGCGGTCAGGAGCAGGTAGTGACACCCTTTTCCCCTCCTCTCACAGCTGTAGCTAGCACTCACTGCTGACATCTGTGGTAGGTGATTTCATGAGCTACGCGGGTGAAACCTATGACCTTCTTTTTGTAAAAGATGTATGCTTCATACATCAGCTATACATTTGTACATTATTAGCAGTGGATCCAACATGCATTGATTATATTCTGCAATGTCACCTCTTTCTGCCACTAGTCCACCTCCTTGTAGTCCTTCATTTGTTCATCAGTCATGTCAAGCAATTGTCTAGCTTACATGGATGTATACTTCTTTCTGATCTAGTTTCTGGCATCGCAGACAGGCAACCTGAACTCGACGCTCAACGTTGACGGCCTCATGGGCCTTGGCAGGGGGAGCAACTCTTTCCCAACGCTCATGGCGCAGCAGGTATTCAGATCATATTTGCACCTGTTGACAAGGCGTGCTGCTCACAAAAGTAGGCCATAGCATCTTCCTTGTGCAGCATTCAGCTCGTACATTTGCGTGCGCATTCAGCTCAAGCAGGTTTGCATTTCTCATGCTTGTAACATGCCTTTCGTGCTCAGATGGGAGGAAAGGGCTTGCGAGACGTTCTCTCGACATGCCTGGGTGGTGACGAAGGTGGCGGCCTGCTCATCTTTGGCGATGTCTTTTATCGAAAGTGAGTAGCAGGACAACCCACAGACAACCTGCATGCGCCCTACCTATGATACACAACCCCAGATATCATACAAGGCTGAAGTAAAGTAATGCAGAAGGAAGTGGAGGAGGACCATAAAACAGAAAACCCGTCTGTAGATGTAGCAAATCAATGCCTTCAGCCACTCAGCCATCCCTCCTAATCTAAACAATACAATGATGACGGGGTTTGATCCGGCTTGCCAGGCCGGCGCTTTGACCATCTAAGCTTGAAATTTCTCTTTCCTTTACTCTGCATCGCGGGAGGATGGCAACTGATTGCATCCTCAATCCTGATGCAGGAACACCCATTTCACACCCCTGCTGACAGCACAGGAGAGCGGCTACCCGGCCAGCTTCTATGTCGCAGAGCTGCGGCTGCTGGATGTCAATGGGACTGCTGTAGCGCTGCCCAATGGCGGCCAGCCCATGAACGTCATCTTTGACAGTGGGACTACTTTTACTGCTTTGCCAGGTAGAATACATAGCCAGAAGCTGTCAACAGCTCATGATCACAGTAAACGGCTTTATCCCAGTGTAATGTCACATTGATGGTCTGAAGGTCCTTTCAGCAAGCAGCAAGATGCTCTTGTTACTTCATGGATTAGCACTTTAGTGAAGCTCACCCTGCGATTGTGCTCGCTTTGCCAGATGCTCTTTACATGCAGATGGTCCTGACCATGCAGCAGTCCATCCACGGGCTTAAGCTCCTCAGTGACCCCAGCCAGACCTGCACCTCTTACCTCTGCTTCCACTGCTACGCAATCACACCAGACCTGCAGGTATGGTGCTGATCAAGTACTGCATCTTCATTCGGGACATTGAGAAATACATAGCTTGAATGAAAAGACACTGTCCTCATTGTTGTGCTTATTATGCTTTTTCCATTTCCCACTCAGTTGTAGCTGCTCATTCTGCGACTAAGGTCAGTGCTCGCTTTCAAAACATCTTGCTCCTTGGCTTCAGCAAGTTTGTGCCATTTTGGCATTGTATTATTGACAGCTTGACGACTTATTTCCGGACATCCACTTGCACTTCCGAGGGGGGGGTCTCATGAGAATTCATCCTTCGACTTATCTCTACGTGTATGTGGATCTTGCATCATGACTCCCATCATTGTTCACCAGTGCACAGCAGCCGCTTGTAGCAGGGGCAGCAGTCTGTAAGAAACATCTCAACTAGACCTGTTATTACTATGCACAGGTGCCTCACCGTACTTATTCTCTGAGGTACATTGCACTAACTGATCTCAGCGACTTGGGCCTGATTTATGCAGAAACCCAGAGAGCACCCAAGCTTGTACAGTGGTTGCCAACAGGTAATGCTCTTGCTTTTGCCTGACAGGTCATGTGACCAAATACTGGGACATTCTTTAAATTGCTGAGCATAAGTCGAAGTGAGAGTGCTGTGTCAGTGGTATTGAGGTCCGAGGATGACTGACATGCAATAGCTGCTCATGCATGTGACATTCGTGCATGCATTGCAATGAGCTCCTCAGCACTAGCAAAGAGATGTTGGAGATGCGCATTTCAAGTTGTTTTGTGCCGATAAGTCGGCTCATCAAAAATTGTCAACCATAAATTCTCGTCACTGCTATTAGACGATACGTGCTCAACCAGGAAGATGAATATGGTTAGCCTATGACCAGAGCAAATCACAGATTGCTGTGCACAAATTGCTGTCTCACGTCTTCACTGCCTCGTTCATTTTGCAGCTACCCAAGCAACCTCTTCCTTCTGGGAGACACTTGGATGAGGAACCAGCTAATTACATTTGATCGAGAGCGGAGCTTGATTGCATGGCACCAGCTACAGTGCCATCAGGAGCAGCTCCGCTACATATCAAGCTGATAGAATTCCTAAATCTTCTAGCTACTCATATCAGGTCGTTCAGATTGCCGGGCATGTGAGAGGACACTGCAAGAATTCCTGCAGGCTATCTCCACATGATCTGTGCAAGGTGCTCCATTCGAGCACCGATGCCGCCTTGCAAAGACATGTACACCATGGGACCTGTGCAGGACACAGGAGTGCGCTTGCTGCTTCCAAGCAGCACATCAGTGCCGTGCACCTACCTCTAATATCCTTCAGTACATGTCGTGTGTGTAATGGGTCTGTGGTATGTTGCAAGTCAACTACTGGGTCATTGATTGTATAAGCTTTCACATAAAGGAGAAGCGACTCACGGATACTTTAGATGCAGGTCTGTCCGTCACTGTCTGATGAGTGCAGGCCATGCGAAGTGATATGTCATCTAGTAATGCCAGGTCAATGATACGGCTTGGTCCAGCTCCACAAGCTCTGATGTCTCAGCTCTAGGACTCCGCAAGGCTTTCCCTTTCTTGTTGGTTAAACAAAACATGACACAAAGTAGTCACAATTGCATTAGCCAATTTCTCATATTTTTGGAAAAAAGCTCACTGAGCGTGGGCAACTCCCTGCTTTACATCTTCGTGCTTTAGGATGTCTGTGTCAAGGACCAACTTGTCCCCAAGCCACAAGGCGTTCTTGGTGTGGTCTTCAAATGCTCTGCCAGTATTTGGATGTACAAGCGCAGAGAGGTCTCCACGACGCAGTGTGAGCCACGGCACGAAGGCTGAGAACTGCTGCGGTGAGTGAATGTCCACCTCAAACATGCCAACTGGGTGGGGTCCAATGGGCTTCTCGTGAAAAGCATACACCTGCCGGACACTATGACGCGGGTCACCAGTGGACAATCTGTATGTCTTAAACTCTGCTGACGCAGTGACACATGTCCCAGGCAGAGAGCAGTGCTCTAGGAGTGACGATTCTCTGACCATACAACGTTCTCAGGAGCGGGAAAGGGGGGCTGTGGCAGTGGTGTAAGGTGCTCGCCTTCAAGTCTGGGAAGGTCTTGAGGACCTCCTCGCGAAGGCTCCGTGCGAAGGACGTCTGGCGGGCGTTGTGCTGGAGAAAGTAGATGTGCACGTCATAGGAGCGGATCGGCACCGGGAAAGCCTGCCGAGGACGCGCCACAAGGGCTGCTGAGCCTTTGGGTTTGGTTCTCAAGAGTTGGGCCGTTATCTTCTTCTAGTGGTCACCCTCGACGTGCTATGTGCTGCAGAAGCTCTGGAAGCTTGGCAGACAGCTGGCTGAGTGGCCCCCGCGCGCTTCAGAGGCATTGATCAGGAGCCACAGGGTGGCGGCGGGCGATAGGCTCGACGACGACCGATTGCTGATGGGCTCTCAATGAATGGCCGTGGCGATAGAGGTGGCCTGCGGTGGACCGCGAATAGAGGAATGCTTTGCCCATGACAAAAGCGTGCTAGCCGTAGTGTGATCTCTGGCGCAGTGCGGAGCGCGGCCGCCAGGGTAGCAGAAGGCTGCACAGCCCATCCAGTCGACAGCGGCCGGGCTTGACTCGTGGGACTGAGAGCGGCGCGGAAGGCCAGCGAGCAAAGCCCTGCTGGGCTTGGGGAGTGACGACTGGGAAGCACCTGCGGAGTCGTGGGGGCGGCCATGGCTGCGCCGACGCCCCTGGCTGCGGCCGGCGCCGCGAAGGCCGAGGCAGGAAGGCCGACGAGGCGCCGCAGTGCCTGCCCTCTGCGCATGACGATCCAGCTCAGTCATCACTTTCTGACACTGAGCCTCTTAGAAGGGGCAAGGGCCGACGAGGGTCTCGGCAGAGGGCCAGGCGCGCCGCGCTCACCGGGCGGCGGCGGCGGCGGCGGGGGAGAGTTTAGGGGTCGCTATACCAAGAAGAAGAAAAAGAACTCTATACCAAGCAAGATAAGGGTTTAGCGACTCGGGGGCTTGCAAGTGGGGGTTTGGGGGGGTGGATCACCAAGCCCACGCGCGGCGCGAGGTTAGATAGATAGCTGGAAGGGGAAACAGCCCTTTCTACAAAGGGCTCCGTATCTGACATCTAGTATTTAGGCATCGATTAGCGACCTTCATGTTTTGACCCGTGGTTACTGAGCGGGTCAATCTGCTGTAGGTTACGTAGGTCTTCAGATGTGCTTGCCTTTGTACTTGGCCATTTAAGAAGAAAGGGCTCGGCCATTTGGCCTTCAATTGTTTCAAATACACGAAATTTCTCTTTTTTAAACAGTGAGGCGATGGCTGTGAGAAAGATCGCCCATAGAGCAAAGGGGCTGGCAAAGCCAGCCCCAAAAAAGAAACGTTGTGAGGGATAGATTCTTCCAGTAGATTTCGGGCAATGGCTTGGATTGGCCAGCCCAGATAAGAAAAGAACAAGATCCGAAGGGCCCCAAGAAGCGGTTAAGCACACATCGACTCAGGTGGCCAATGCGTGCTCAATAGCCTCTAATGGGCAGCCTCAGGTCAGATAAACTAGTCTCCGGGCAGCGGTCCTGGCCAGAGCCAGAAGGAGAGGCCAGCCCAGAAGGGATAGACCTTGACCATTTTCTTGAGAAGGCAATGGGTTGGGGCAACAAGGGTGACAGAACAAGTGAACTGAAAAGGCGTCCGAGCATGGGGAAGCAAGCGCGGCCAGATTGACTGGTGGCTGGGAGAGGCCATGGGGAAGGAACTCCACCCCTCACTCCTACTGTCTATCACCGTCCCCTAGATAGGCATTCCAGCCCTCCAGGCTCCAGGTAAATCCCAGAAGGAGAATCGATGGTCCTCCAAACACGTCACCACACCTCACCGTTCCATGACACTCCATCACTGACGGTCCGCAGTCTCAACGAGATACCACCAGTCATAGACAACTAAGAAGTCCACCACTCATGTCCTACTACAGATGATCGCCCACCAATGCTCGCATATTGTTGTCGTCCCGCCAGCTCCATGCAGTCTCACACTATGACTTGCACCTTCTGTGGCTCGAGGAAGCAGATTAACTTTCTGGGCTGCCCATTGAGGTGCCTCGTCTCGTCAAGCATCTGTCAAACCGTCTTCAGACAGCCTTACTACTCTAAACATGTAGCATAATTAGCTGTTCAGGCGCCTGAAGAAGATCCTTGAAAGTCAAGGGTGAAGATGGGCACGCACCAGTAAGTCGAATTTGCACCTTGATAGTGGCCACCTTCAGGAGTCTGATACTTCTGCAACCCACTCATATGTATTTGGGAGCTTCAAAACGATGAGTGCGAGGTGTCTGCCACCTTCAACATCTCAGCATCAGTGAAGCGGCTGAACTAAAAGGTGCTAGGCTTCTCATACAGAAGCACCACTTATCATCTATGCTTCCTGTGGAATACGCTCTACTGCAGTAGCTTAAAAAACGAGAAAGACAGTCAAGAACATAACTCTGCAATGGCCAGGGTCAATGATCCAGCATCCATAAACTCCCAATCACATCGGCCATGAATGCCAGTCATGTTGGCCAACCAAGAACTCTTGCAGACATGCCCAGGAACCAAATAATGACCACGCAATGGATGACCTTCATCAAAGGAGCCAAGCCAGCTGCAGAGGGGGACCTTCTGCACAGCCCATACTCAGCAGCAAGACCGCCCAGTGCTCCTCCAGTTTGCCAAAGGTGCAATACGAACAACCCAATATATCTGATGGAGTTTCAGGTCCACAGCTCGAAAATACAGGCTCGTAAATGTTGCTGTCAAAGACTCAACTCAGGCAAGGAGTGCATACACTGAAGCAGACCTAATGTATACGTGGTATGGACTGGGAATGTTCACTCTGAGGACAAGCTTGTCCTGCAACAGCAATAGCTGCAGCATCTAGCAGCTGGCATAGAGTCTGAGCTGCTTAACGTATCACATGACACACTATACAAACGCGCAACCATACGGCAGCTTCTACATGCCTCCCTCGGCTACCTCTCACTGCAGTGACCATGTATGAAGCGCTGCCATGACCCATCCGGTTGCATTCTTCACGCAGACCATCCTCTGTACGGGCGTGTAGAAGTGCATGAAAGAGCCCCATGCTGCTCAGCCTCACCATAATTGCACCTCCCTATTGGAAATCCAGCTAAACGCCTTGGTTGGTGGCTCTCGCTTTGATTTCTTGTCTGCCTCACGCTCGGCCAGCTTCTTGATGCGGGGTGGCAGCTTGCATACATACTCCTGGGCTTCTCGCCCAGAGGCAGACAGCCCCTCAGTCTTCTCAACATTCCACCTTTTCACAAGATGCTCCATGATTTCAGCATAGTCCTGCACAGTAGGGCATCCCAGCAGGCCTTTACTGACAGCCACAATCTTCAAGAACAATGAGCAGCCCCAACTTTCTTCTGACATGTTTGTGCAGGATTGCATCTACTCGAGCTAGGCAACATGGATGCCTTTGCACGTATCGATACGTTGAGAAAATGACCACGTCATTGTAAGAAATGCAACAAGCCATCTTTCATGACAAATCTAGTCTTACCTTGGCGGTGTAGACGCCTGTCCTCTGGGCAACCTGTGAGAAGTCCTTGAAGAGATCCTCATTTTCGCCGTCGTACACAAGGTGGGCAGGCATGACAATCTGCTTGCGCATCATGTCAGCGAATGCCTGCATGGCGCCATCAGGATCTAGCTCGAAGAGCTTCTCCACAATCTTTGTGTACGCAAGTTCGTGTCGGCGCTCATCAGCTGCAATGGTGCCGCAGATGGTGGCGAGCTGATTGTTCCCAAATTGCTTCGCATGCCTTGCTGTATTGCCGTGGGATATGAAGGTTGCCCGCTCCTGGAAAGCGGTGTAGGTGAAACCCAGGTACGGATTGTTCTCTGTTTTCGGGTCCTGCAATAGCCAAGCAACAGAGTCCTGTCAAAGTAATGTGTAGATGGACAGCAGACATGCCCAACATAAGTTACATACAGCGAACAGCCCTTCATTGCAAAGGCACAACAATTGCAGCAATCATGTAAGCATGCAAAGAAACACGACAAACCCAGGCTTCAGGGCATGTCCTGATGCTTCCCACAGAGGGCGCGCCTATCCTATGCTAGATATAAAATCTAGCTGCCAGGTACTAGTGCTACACAACCAACACTCTGCCGCTGCTGCAACGCAAGTATGACCTGAATTCTGCTGCATGAGCCTTGGAATCGCCAATTATGGAACTTCTCACCCCAATTGCTGCCTAATGACTCAGACTACCAGGTTCTGAACGCCATCGGGTGCTCACCATGCCGGATCCGATGAGGTACTGGATGGTCTTCTCGACCTGGCGCATGTTGACGCGGCCGGACAGGAAGAGGAAGCGGTTGAGCAGGTCGCCGTGGCGGTTCTCCTCGGCGGTCCAGGAGCGCGTCCAGCGGCCCCAGGCGGTGGGGCTGGCGCCCGTCTCGTCCCGCGTCCCGTCCAGCGTGTTGAGCATGGTCTGGTACGTCGGCAGCGCCTCCTCGGTCACCATGTCGCCGACGAGGCAGACGAGGTAGTCGTCGGGCAGCTCGCGGGCGCGCTCGCGGAGGTCTGCGACGTCGTCCAGGAACGACTCGCTGGCGGGGTCGGGGAGGTAGTCCGCCGGCTGCCAGCTGCGCTCCACGGGCTTGAGCAGCGGCAGCAGCGTGTCGGCCGCCCACGGCTCCAGCGTGGCGACGAGCTCCAGGCGGTCCGGCGTGATGGAGTGCATCACCTGCTTGTGCGTCTCTAACGGCGCTAAGTGTGACGAGCCTTTCACCGACGGGCCCCCGGCGCCGCTCATGGACGAGGCCAGCAGCTGGGGCTCCGCGCCGGCGCTCGCCGGCGGGGCCTCCACGCCCGTCGCGACGGCGGGGGCGCGCGCGGGAGTGGCTCTTGCAGGCAGGACCGGCGGCGGCTGCGGCGGGAGTGCCGGCCGCACACCGGCAGCCGCGGGACCGCGATGAAGGCCACGTGGCTGGCGCAGAAGCGCGCCGCGCGACCCGGCGGCGG